>QEOT01124040.1:17110-105917 GCA_003123785.1 Pterocarya stenoptera
TTTTTTTTTTTCTTTTGTTTATCAGACTTGTTTTTGCCTTTCGTATCACAATTGACTTGTAAGTATCTGGTTGCAGCACATAGAGTTGGTTTCTCCCGCACCACCGGGTGCTGAGATGTCAACCTTTGATGTAGTGGGCCCTGTATGTGAGTCGGCAGATTTCCTGGGGAAGGATAGAGAACTTCCAACTCCAGTCAAGGTAGTGTCTAGGCTCCTGTTGAATTCTAACATCTATAATTTTCTTGCCTTTTGTAATGGGGGCTAAGTTTGAATGCTCTTGTGCGCCAACTAAAAAACATGAGGATTCCATTTTACTTTCTTCTGATTGAGTTTCACTTTGCAGGGAGCTGGTCTCGTTGTTCATGATGCAGGTGCTTATTGCATGAGCATGGCATCAACTTTAATCTTAAGATGCGCCCTCCAGAGTACTGGGTATGAAAGAATTGACTTTATGCTGTCTGTTTCTTCAACCATACATCTATTCTGTACGAAATGATACTGGAAAGACTTGAGTGTTCCATCAATTAATCCTAGAGATGGCTTCTACTGCTTTTAGTAACTTAAATGTTCAGATTTTTTGCCTCAATGAACTCCCGTATTATAAATCTTATTTCATGGAGGTCCGAAGGCGAAGGGCCTTTCCTTGGACAGGTTCCCTACATAAAAATAAAATAAAAAATAAAAAATCTTATTTCCTGGAGAAATCCCTGCTCTTCTTTTCTCTAAAACTATTGACTGGCTATAAGATATTTTATTTCAGCCCCTCCAACCCAAACACCCCCCAAAAAAAACCCTCTAAAAAAGCTAACCATTGGGAATTGTATTTTTCAGGTTGATGAAGATGGCTCGGTGGCCAAAATTCGGCATGGGGAAACATTTGAAGACCATATACGATTCTTTGAAGGGCTTTGATGAACATCATTAGTTGTCTGTAGCTGCAGGTTAAGATAGCTTCCATTCTCCAAATGCATGGACGCGGGGATTTAGATATTAGTTTTGCAGCTTTACATTATATTTTCATCGGTCTTTATTTGAAGGATTGCAATGGTGGAGACAAAGCCAGCCGGTAAAGCACCTTTCAAGGGTCTCATCATCAGTGGATGAAAGCATTATTTGTGTTACCCCTTAAAAATATCTACTTCTTCTCTTTTATATTTCTTTGCACGCCTTCATCAATTTTTCTTTGTTCGGTACAAGAATACACACACCGACACAAACACACACACACACAGAGTACAGACAAATCAACTTTGAGTTGACATCTTTTAAACGCACTTGTGATAGCTTTGCATGTTTGTTCGTGGCCCATATCTATGGGTTTGATATGCAGGCGTTCTCAGATTTTTGTAAATCTTTCTTTTACTTACCCTCAAACAATGGCATGTGGAACCAAAATCTTGAGAAAGGCATGCTTGATTTTCTCCAAGAGTAATGTCCGATACAATCTTAAAGTATGTAAATTCTGTGTAATTCCTTTAAAAGTGTGGAGCCACAATAAGAAGGTTTTTTCAATTGAATTTTAGATGTGCCTAACTTTTTTCAAATGAATTACCATAAACAAACATGCTTTTAGAAATCCTAGCAATTCCTATAACTCGTTTGGATTTGAGTTGATGCAAAGCCAGCACTGACCAAAAACACAAAAGTTCAATTAACTTTCTCCAGGTATGTAATTGCCAGGCCACACACTTTGTAAATTGGAGAAAAAAATTGTGAGGCTATGACAATTTCTTCAGGAATTGGAAAAGCTACCTTTGAATTATTACGAGTTCTGATGGCATGCCGAGAGTCCCTTTCAGTAAAGAAAATTATATTTACAGTCATAATAAGTATTATATATTTTTTAAAAGAAAAAAGTGAATAAAAATAAAATCTTGTAAATTTTACCTTTTTTTCAAAAATAATGTGCAGCGTTTAACTCATGATTATATCTAATACGTTGAAGTGTGTTGGCTTTGCATGATTGGCTCTGAACATATTCTAATCCATCTCATTTAATAAAAAAAAGTGATAGGGTTACTACCTACCTATTACTTATTTATTACCTTCCTACTACTCATTTATTATTATTTTTATTTAATTTTTTTTTATCTAATGGTTAAGAAAGTAACTATTAATAAAATTAAATATATTTTTTAATTTTTTCTTAATAATTAAAGATGTTAAAAAAATATAAATATTATAAATAATAAATATATTGTAACAGGATGGTAACTATTTAATAAAAGACTTTGCAACCACTTTTCATGCTACGTATTTAAATTGTTCGTACAAGTGTACAAAATTTATTTAAATTGTTCGTACAAGTGTACAAAATTTTAAAAGGAATCGTACGATCACAACAAATGATTTCATTTGGATTGAGAAACAATCTCAATTCACTTTATCATTATAATTTTTATATTTTTTTAAATCATAAAATAATAATAATATTAAAAAATAATATTTTAACAATATTTTATTCAATTTATTTAAAATCGTCTCATCTTATCTCTCAATTCAAACGGAACTAATCTCGAACTATCATGAATTTTCAATTTGACTTTTGAGATTATATTACAGATTGATTTATTTATCATCGATTTTAATGATAAGAAATTCTATAATTTAAAGTACTAGCGTGTGAAAAAAAAAAAGTATTGTTACATCTACAAATGAATTATATAAAATAATCTCACAAGTTGATATGGTTTCATTTGATATATTATATCTATTTTATAATAAAAATAATTTTATAATCTGATGAATCACATCAAATCACATCAATTTATAGATTATTTTTATGTAATTTCTTTATAACTTAAATATTTTCAATAATAATAATAATAATAATAAAAGTGTACAATAAAAGGTGGCGGAGAGAGCAATGTGGCAACTCGTGATCTAAACATTTTCCTTATTTTGTTGGCAACATTTGAATGGATGTTTTTTTGTGTACATATAAATGGATGCTTATCTATGGACAGCGACCCTTACTTGACACATTTATGTTTTAGTTCATTCGTCATTTGAAAAATTCAAAGGAAAAATCTACATCAATTAATATCAATGTGGGCCCTAACCTATATGCTAATGCTATGCAAATTGGAAAGGTCCCCATCATGCATGCTATTATATTACTAAAACGATTATAAATAATTAAACCCCCCATTGTAAGCAACGACTACGAGGAGTAAACAATGCAAAATATATATGTTTTGGGTCCCTAATCTTTTTACTTTACCAAGATTTTAAGACATCACAATCCCTACACCTCCAATCCTACACTCCCTACTTCTTTTTCTTAATTAATCCTACGTCACAATCCCTTGTTGCATTCGAGTACTGCCTTTTTTAAATTGTTGTACAAAATAAAGTTTTTTTTTTTTTATGAAAAAATATATTTGTAACAATAAATTATGCAATCATTACGTAATCGTTTTAAAAAATTAAATAAAATATGAGATTTATAAAAGAAAAAAATTAATTTTTTAATAGTGAACTTTACTCTTTTTCAAAATGATTACACGACGTTTACGTACTTTACAGTTGTACGTAGAATTAAATCTCAAAAAACTTATCTTTCTAATTTCCTGAAAAAATAAGTCGTGACTCGTGATTCATGAAGTTGGACATGACCTAATTAAACTTGAAAGGGAAAAGCTCCCCTAATACCATAACTCCATTATATGGACTTTTGTAGCAGGCCATGATCTAAACGTGTTGACGACGCACTTAGGCATAAAAAAAAAAGGCAAGAAAAATTAGATGCTTTTAGGGTTTCATTGGATTGTTGAATTCAAAAGCCTTCAATCAATTCGATTTCAAAAGCTTTTATCTCACCACAATAAGATAAAGTTTTACTAGAATTTCCGCAAGCAACTTTTGGAGCTTTTACCATTTTGTCTTCAAAACCTTTTTCTTTTCCACCTCCCTTTAGTCTTCCCCTTGACAATTTGCATTTTTTTATATTAAAAAAAAACTATAACTCTTTAGGTCCTCCATCACTATACTGATTCACTGAACCCATTGGGTAACATGTCTTGCATTTAATTAATTTTTATTGTTTTATTTATGTGTACCTATCAATACTTGAATAAAGTAAGAGTCCGGGATCTTCTAAATCTTTTTAACACATATTGCTATATACAATTTCAGTTATAAAATTTGCAAGTCTCACGTATTTATTTAAAAAAATAAAATTTATTATTAATTTCATATTTATTATTTTTTCCTAAAGGAGTGTGCATAATTTATATATTCTAAAATTGCAAAAATTATTTTGTTTAAATTTATAAACTAACGAAACTCATCATTTTATTGTTTTTCTTTATATTTTAGCTAAGCAAGGGCCAAGGTTATTGGTGTGAAGATATGACGGCAACGTATGGATGAGAGAGAAATGATGTTACTTCTTTTCATGTGATGTTTTGATTCGCTTTCATTACACTTATAATAATCTTTGTAGGTGTATTTTTCTTTGATGGCCAAGATATTCACGATCACTCCTTTATCTGTTCTTTTTTGTTTGAAATAATCTGCCAAATTTTATTGGATACTGCAAATCTTTTGTCGATTGCCAACAGGTTTTTGGCCCCTTTAGCATTTCCTCCGGTACGACACTACCAGATACAATTCCCCACGTCGGACTACAAGCCTATGACTTTTGAACAATTTCTTAATAAAAAAATTATCATTTTTAAAATTTTAAACTATCAAAGTAAAGTAAAATTCATATAAATTCAAAAATAATAACATTTTATTGGAGAATCGTGTAAAAATAAGAAAATAATTGTATCTATATATTTTTTTAAAATAATAATACTGTTTATTATCTTAATTTTATAACACATTTGAAGTTATTTTATATACAAATCTATCATGACTACATTTTTAAAGAAAAATATACATTTTAAGAGATAAAAATTCTATTTATAAGCCAGTATAGGTAACACCAATTAAAATATCTATGTGACATAATCTGATTTAGAAGAAAATTTTAAAATTTAATCAAATTTTATTACTTAAATAATGTGAATTGTATGTTTTAGATATCGATTGGAAAATAAAATAATTGAAATATCTAATTTCTTGATGAGAGTAATATTATATAATTCTAGGATAATAATTAAATTAATTAGAGTCAAATCTCTTCAATAATAATAAAGCAAGCAAGGTTCGGTTGAATAATATTAGAAAAATGTTACTTAGTTCTTTAATATTGTTGTTTAAAGTTATTGCTCGTATATTTTAATTTAATTTAATTTAGTGATTAAAAAATATTATTAAGAAAATTATTATATATATTTTTTAATAATTAAGAATGTTAATAAAATAATAAAAATAAACTACACATGTAGTAGCGCCACCCATAACATCGCAAGAAGTACAGTCCGGCTTTGCTCAGACAGTGACGTGAACGGCCGAGATAGCGTGGCTGTAGATTAGCTTAAACTGTGATCCTTAAAGGAAAGTAAAACGTTCAAGTAACACCTATTTTACGATTAACTACATGGAGCTGAAAAGACACTGACAGGTCTTTGCGATTGACGCCAAGTGGACGGCTGATTATACTCTGCCCATTACTCCATTTGCTGAGACTGACAGTTGTCGTGCTACTGGCAGTTGTAACGCGATTTCCCGCCTTTCAGGCCATGGTAGCACACAGCTTTGGGGCCTCCGAGGATGACCGAGAGTATTAATATGTGCTTTTGCTTTTTTATTTATTTATTTGTTTGCTATTTTAGCTTCAATATAACATTCCTTCTTTGAGCTAATACATATATTCATTTAATATAATTAATCAAAAAATAAATTTTATTAAAAACAATACTAATTTAAATTTAAAATATAAAAATAGCAGCATTAGTACGCAGATTGATACGTAAATTTATTTATATATAGTAAAACTCTTAAGAAATTATAACCCTACTATCATTTAATTTTTGATCCTTTATATATATATTTTTTAAAATTATTCTCATCAGTCAATATTCATTACCTCACAACTTATTAAAAACACTTCCACAGGATCACATCTTATTAAAAATACATTCACACTTTATAAAAAGATTATAGGTGTAGAGCATGAAAGTCAATAGTGACTGATATATAACATTCTTCATATTTTTTTCGTTCAATATCTTATATATATATATAAAAGTATAGTATGTTTGATATATGAAGTTTGAACTCTTATTTAGATAATATAGGATTAATATGGACCTAAAAATAATGTGAAGGGACCCCAATAGTGTTGTTGTCATTGTGACCTTGATTGAAAGGATGAGGGTGGATGCATAAGAAAAGAAGAAGAGCAAGTTAAGATAAGGGTAGTTTAAAAATAAAAAAAGTTAAGATAAGGGTTAATTAATTGAAAACGGAAGGCCACATATTAAAAATGATCCATCATCCGTCGTACAGCAGGGAAGTGGGGACATGTTGGTAAAACGACGCAACAAGTGAGGGCATTTTGATGAGACCAACAACATCCTATATTTACTCAAACACAGGAAACAGAGAGAGATGACCTCGGCGGCACCCCGCGTCAACCGTGCTTTTGGATTTTTCTCTGGTTCTCTTTTCTCTTTCGCTTTTTCCCTTTTCTTTTTTTCTACGCAGAGACACGAGAGAGAGAGAGAGAGAGAGAGAGAGTGGAATGTTGGAGTGGGAGTGGTTTTGGGCTTAGTTGCTGGTTTCTGCAGTCTCTTTCTCGTGCATTCTTCTTGTTCTGCGACCATTCGTCTCCGTCTCCTCCGAAATGCCGCGTAGCTAGCCACCGACTGAAATAAAAAGGCTCCCTCTCCTCCATTTCCCTTCTAAACCCTTATATCTCTCATCCCAAATTCTCCCTCATTCTCTCCTTCCCTCCGAGTTAAGATTTTGCGGTTCGGCTCGAGATCGGCCGGTAACTTTTTGGACATTTTCGGTTTTTTCCCTCTTCAATTATCTCTTTTCGTTTTGGCAGCGATTGAAGGTTTGGTTGCTTTGCGGGTTAATTACTATGCGAGTGTTGATCGATGACTGCTCCATTTTAGATATTTTATGGTGTCATTTTTCTCGTAAAATAGTTTATTTGCCTTAGTTTGGGGATTTCCAATGAATATTTGGTGGAATTGTAAACCAATAAGTTCCTCTTATTCAAATTCGCATTATCAGTCTTTTTTTTGTACTTGTTTATTAGCATCAAATTCTCTCTCTCTCTCTCTCTCTCATTTTTCTTCATAAACACTGAATGAGAAAAATCTTATCTTTGTTTGATGTAATTTAAACTCTACAAATTATGGTAGTTAATTGCTTTTTATTTAGAAATGTGTTGTTTCAGGTTTAAATCACACTTGTAAAAAAAAAGGTTTAAATCATATTGGGTTTTTTTTAATGTCTTCAAAGAATGATCTTTCCCTTGTTTTCCGCTGGTTTTAATTACTCGTCGCAATGACCTTCATCAAAACAAATACCAAAAAACAAGAAAAAAAGAAAGAAAGAAAGAAATTGCAGTGCAAATATTGTCAAATTGCCTCGCATGTGTATATGTATGGGACATGATCTCCTGAGAATCTAGTCTTGTTTGTTTATTTATAGTTTTAGTTCAATAATAATGTCAAATTGAAAAGTTAGATGGAGAATTGGAATTTGGATTTGGATCAGGGCGCAGTTGAGTTGACCCGAGCTAGACGATTGGAATTGGTTAGTTGGTTTGCTTTGCATGTTCTGGTGTTTCAAATTGGGATGCCATGCCCTGTACTTACATATATTGAACTGCTTGCAATCTTCTTTCCTAAATTTCTCGAAGCCTGATTATTCCTTTGTTATGCATGTACCAGTCGTTACTTTCCTTTATGGATTGCAGCTGAGGAATTGTTATATATATATATATATATTTTTTTTTTCTAATAAATTTCTGCGATCTATTTTAGGTCCTACGGAACTTCTGCAAAAGTTGGCAGTGCGCTCCTTTTTCAAGCCATCGTCTTTAAGTTTCTGTCAGGTTTTGACTTCAATAATGGCTGGTGACTCTTTGATAAGCTCTAATGGTCATGGTAACGGTAACGGCAACAGCAACGGCAACGGGCAGCCTGATCCACAGAGAACTTACCAAGTTGTTGTGGCTTCAACCCGAGAAATGGGTATTGGTAGGGATGGAAAATTACCATGGAAGTTACCTTCTGATCTCAGGTTTTTTAAAGATATCACGACAAATACATCAGATCCTGGGAAAAAGAATGCAGTTTTAATGGGTAGGAAAACGTGGGAGAGTTTTCCCGTTGAGAGTCGGCCTCTGCCTGGTCGTCTTAACGTTGTTCTGACTCGCTCTGGGAGTTTCGATATTGCAACTGCAGAAAATGTTCTAATATGTGGAAGTATGGCTTCTGCTTTGGAATTATTAGCTGCCCCCCCGTATTGTCTGTCAATTGATAAAGTGTTTGTTATAGGAGGTGGACAGATATTGAGGTGTGTTTTTGTTCAATTCTGTTTTTGATGAGCACTTCTTTGTTTCCTTCCCTTTTTCTATTGATCTTTTTTAAATACAGGGAAGCTCTCAATGCGCCTAGATGTGATGCTATCCACATCACTGAAATTGAGACAAGCCTTGAATGTGACACATTTATCCCTGCAGTGGATACCTCTGTATTTCAGCCATGGTACTCGTCCTTTCCTGTGGTGGAAAATAATATTCGATATTCCTTCACAACGTATGTTCGTGTTAGGAGTTCTGCAGATGAATCCCTTTGTCAAAACGGTGATCTGGTCTTTGATGATAGTTCAGATTCCATTAAGTTTGAGGTCAAGAAGTTCTCATTCTTGCCCAAGATGCTCTTTGAGAGACATGAGGAGCTCGTTTATCTTAGAATGGTTCAAGAAATCATCTCAGATGGCACTCTCAAGGATGATAGGACGGGGACTGGTACTTTGTCGAAGTTTGGGTGCCAGGTAGAAACTCAGATAATCAAGATATACTTGTTTTCATTTATTTTTAATATCTCTTGTTTACATATTAATGATTTTTGGTTGGTTTCTCTTTCTCCATTATATTTCAACAGATGCGATTCAATCTGCGCAAAACTTTTCCTCTTCTTACCACTAAGGCATGTGAATATTTCTTAAGGATTTAATAGTGAATGACCATCAATCTTTCTCTGGTTCCATTGTATGGATTTTCTTTTTAATCATTGATTTTAATTTGCGGCATGTATTTTTGGTCGTGAGGTTATGTTGCATAAAAAATGAATTTCTTTTATTCATCTCAATATTAGGTTGACACATTTTTTTTTTGATAAGTAGAAAGTGTTTTGGAGAGGTGTTGTTGAAGAACTCCTGTGGTTTATCAGTGGATCAACAAATGCCAAGGTAATATCTTTATTGAACATTTTGAGCCGTATGCTCCATCTCTTCCTTACCTTATTGGAAAATGGAACCAGAGTGGAACTTCAACTTCCTAGTATCAGTAGCTTGTTGACCAGACTCATTCATTTGATTCATTGTTTCTTCTTGCTTGAATTTTTCTTTTTCCAAAAAATTTGGGAAGAAGATTATTTTCTGTGATACTTTCAGTGAAGACGTACCTATATAGTGTGAAGTTTTTGAGAAAAATATATAATCACTTCTTTTGACTCTTCCTGTGTATTGGACCAAGTGTACATGTTTCTAGTTTGTACGGAGTATGATTGGTATCTAAAAAACTGTCTTTGATTTTGTGTTCCTGTCGGTGATGTTGCAAAGGGAATATCATTAGTTGCATGGATGGCATATGCATGCAACGAAAGAAACGAATTTCAATCTTAGTATATAAAATGAGTATGTTTAAGCTCCCATTTCTAATATTTGTTGTCTTCTTTGATATTTGTTTGGTCTTTCATGACAAATGTAATGAGTACATTTTGAACACCAAGTGAAATCTTTGGTTGGTCATGTGTCTTTCATTTACCTGATGCATGTGTGATTCTACATTTAGGATCCTGATCTGTCTGATGAAATGGAATGCATTCTCAGAAGTTGGTTTAATGACAGGTCCTCCAGGAAAAAGGGATTCATATATGGGATGGCAATGCTTCCCGAGACTACCTTGATAGGCAAGTATTGAATCTACCCGTTTGGATTGAGAGATGAGATGAATAAAATATTGTTAGAGTATTATTTTTTAATATTATTATTGTTTTGGAATTTGAAAAAATTGAATTGTTTATTATATTTTGTGTGGAAATTTGTAAAAGTTGTAATGATGAGATTAGTTGAGTTGAGATCACTTCTCAATCCAAACGGGACTTAATATCGGCAAATACATTTATATTCATTCACATTTATCGTCTTTGCTCTGCGGCTAGTGTAAATAACTTCTGACTTCATGTAGTTTTATATTATATCTTATTTTCCTGTTTCCAGCATCGGCTTGACAGACAGGGAGGAAGGTGACTTGGGACCTGTATATGGATTTCAATGGAGGCACTTTGGTGCTAGGTTGGGAGGATTTTACCTTTTCTAAGTTCATGTTGTTGACTAGCCTGAAAAGAATTAGATTCCCACTTTTACTTGTCTTACATTCTACAGGTATACTGACATGCATGCTGACTACACTGGACAAGGATTTGATCAATTGTTGGACGTTCTTAACAAGGTTAAAAATAATCCTGATGACCGAAGGATAATACTCTCAGCATGGAATCCTTCTGATCTCAAATTGATGGCACTCCCACCTTGCCACATGTTTGCCCAGGTTTGTACTGAAGCATTGCACGCAACCTTTTCTTTTATAATATCTCTTTATTTCTGAGTACATCATCTTTCTTTTTGCAGTTCTATGTGGCCAATGGCGAGTTATCATGCCAAATGTATCAGCGGTCTGCTGACTTGGGCCTCGGTGTGCCTTTTAACATAGCATCTTATGCTCTCCTGACATGCATGATTGCTCACGTTTGTGGTATGCATTTACATAATTTGTTTTTGCCAGTGAAGATCTTTCTAGAATGATATACTTTTGATGATTGGTATGGTGGCATTTGGTGCTTAATGTAAAGAGTTTATGATAGTGCATCTGATGGTCAATTTTAAATAGTGATGAGGTTGGGAGGATCAATCTGCAGACTGCAGATGCCTAAATTATTTGTTGGTTTTCTAATCATTCAATTTTGTTGTTTATGGTACACTTCTGCAGACCATCATAATCATTTATCTTTTACAGATCTCAATCCAGGTGATTTTACCCATGTTATTGGGGATGCTCATGTTTACCGCACTCATGTCCGACCTCTGCAGGAGCAGCTTCAGAAACTCCCTAAGCCTTTTCCAGTAAGTATAACAGTGTTAAACCAAAACTCTGTTGAATTGATTTTTTTCTCTTCTTGAAATACGTTGCTGGTTGGGAAATGGTATGATTTTCATTACTCTTTCCAAATTCCCTATTGTTTGAAGTGTTCTTCTTACATTATTGGCCCTCACTTTTAATGCAGATTTTGAGGATCAATCCTGAGAGGAAGAACATAGATTCTTTTGTGGCTACTGATTTCAAACTCATAGGTTATGATCCTCACCAGAAGATAGAAATGAAAATGGCATTATAACCATCTTGTAGAACTTCTCACTTGATAAGACTTGAGAGAATGGTCCCTCCTATCAGGCAATATTTGCCGTAGTTTTTAAGGCAAGTATCATATGTCATCTTTTATAACTGATCATTATGCCTTTTAGGCAGGCCCCGTTTGGATACACAGTTCAGATAAGATGAGATGAGATGAGATATTTTGAATAGTAGTTGAATAAAATATTGGTAGAATATATTTTTTAGTATTATTTTTATGTTGGGATTTGAAAAAGTTAAGTTGTTTATTATATTTTTGTATGGGAATTTGAAAAAATTGTAATGATTAAGATGAGATGAGATGAGATAGTGGTTTTGTGTAAACAAACAGGGCCTTAATTTCTGCATGTTTTTTTCCCAAGAACTGATAGATTTCTCTCTATGATGTCTCAGGCACAACTGTGGGAGGTTTATGTTGATATTGAATTCTATACGAATAAAAGGAGGAAAAAAAAAAAAAAACTAGTTGAATATACTTAAACTTGGACCTGCTGCAGTGAGGAGAATCCTTCAGTTCCACGGAGTTTGGTGGTTCTAAGGTGATTTAGGAGCTTCTGACTTTTTGAGTTTGTTTTTCCCTTTTATATGTAGCTATCACTTTTTAAAAATATAGCTGCAAATACTCTGGCGGTGTTATTGAAAGTAACCAGAGTTTAAAATTTCGAATTATCTATATTTTTTTTGTTGAAAATTACTCGGATTGTGTTCTTGAGTTCTATTTCAGTGATTGTTGTGCTTTCACTCGTATTAAAGATGATGGATGCAACAATTTCTTCTCCTTTTTCTTTTCTCTTTATTGTGGGTTGGTCGAAAAAAAGAATTGCCGTGACATTTACCTCTCCTTTGGATGCATCTCAATATCCAAACATCTTTTAAAAGCAAACACTTTATAATTTCAAATTTTCAAAATTTTTATTTAATTATTACAATTTAATCAAACAAAACACAAATAATAATTCAATATTTTAAATTTTATAATTTAAAATTATATTCTAATAATATTTTAATTTATATTTTTATTCATTTTTTTTTCTTTTAATTTTTTAAAATTTCATGAAATTTCTTAATTAAAATCATTTCACTACGAGTTCTTTTACTTATCAGTCTTACACTACAAACCTATTAACAGGGGGTTTTTATTTATTTATTTATTTTTCCTGTAAATAGTGTAGAGTGCTAAGTATAATTTTTCATTGATCATCGTTCACAAATTATTGTACTAATATTTATAAGCTTTTCATTTCATTTCAATATCCAAACCATGGCTTAAAGGTGGCAAGGAAGAACTTCCTTTAAGTTATAACATTACGCAATCAGCATAATTTTTTACCTGAGACCGTGGGGGCATGTGTTTCAACATTCATTAACAGACTTACAAACAAGATGGTCCATATAGGTTGGTGCAGATGTTTTTTGTTTGATTTTACAAAAATAAAATCAAATTATTTTATAAGTTATATCAGTTTACGAGTCTACTTTAAATTTAAAAGAAAAAATAACTCAATTGTTCGTAAATTTAAAAGGCTGAAGTTCTTATTCGAAGTATATATTTTGTATTTGTACCCTCTTATCTAAATCAACCATGAAGCGAAGCTGCGTGATAAATGATTAAATTATTATTTTAAATTAGGTATGAGTAATAAAGACTTGAAAGTTTTTATGTTAATGTTCGAGAAAGAAGCAGTAATTTGGACAGGAAAAGTTATATATATATATAAATATAAATATTTTTTTATGGTAACTTCAAATTTCATAACGAGTGACAACCCCACAACCATACAATTAGCATTACAAGGAAAAGGTTCGATTCTCTATTTGTTATTACATAATACATGGATGCCAGCTTTATTCCTTCAACTCCGTTCCCCAAAGCCACAACGAATCACTCGTCCTTTATATTTACGTGGGCTTTGCTCACCCTTTTGCGGTCTCGCTTTCACCTTTTCCCTCTGCCTCCTGGACACCATCCTCTCCCGGTGCTCCCTGTTCCTCTTTAGTAGTTTTTGTTTCGTTGCTCTCCCTGTTCTTCCTTTCAAGGAACTGGATTAGGTCTTTTAGTGCATCTTCAGGTTCCTCACTTTTCAGCAACTCCTCACCTATCTCTGCGGGAGTTACCTTGCTTGTTTCTATCAGCTTCTCAACATCTGAGAAAAGTGAGTGCTCTGTAATCCCAAGGTAGTTTGATGCTAGCGTTTTGAATCCGCATGGGGTGCAATAGGACAAGTGGATGTGTACATCCATCCGGCCGGGGCGCAACAAAGCTGAGTCCAGCCGATCTTTGTGGTTGGTTGTGAACACTATGATCCGCTCATCCCCACAGCTTGACCACAGTCCATCTATGAAATTCAGAAATCCTGACAAGGTCACCTATTTAGAAAGAAAATACATCGTCAAGTTATTGGTTGACAGGAGTTCTTGAGAAGAAACCGCGCACACAAAAACACATGCTCAGACACACCCACGATATTGCTTGCAATGCTCCCACTAGAATTGAGAAAATCCACGAGCCTCCACATTAATTCTACTCTTCTTTGGCCACTAGTCTTATGAGACTCCAGTGCTTCTTAAAGCCCGCTAATCAGACTATGTGACATCACAAAGCCAGAGAGGGCCACATTCATGGCTTTCTGGTTGGAACTGGCGTTCTCATCATTTCCTCCTCAGTGCTGTCTCTCTAAGTGACAGCCTGAACTTTGATGCTTACAGCTTTATGGGCTTAGTTGTGTCTATATTTCCAGTTGAAACTAAATAAACATCTGGCCTTCCCACTTTTCAGGCAAGAAACACAATAAGATTGACCAGTCCAGGTCATAATGGAGAAACCCGTTCAAAACAAAGATTTTCTTTACTGGTCCAAGGTAATTCTAGCAATTGAAGGACTTCCAAATCTACTCGGAAAATTTAGGAAATATAAATTTCACAATCAGAGCATTAAACTAAGGCTTTCTCTGAGAGTAAATCGAATCGTAAGAGGTTTCAAGTTCTCTAGTCTGTACAAACCCGAACCGGGGGTGGAAGAAAATTTGACAACAAGTATGTTTTTGTTGTGCACAGCTTCAAATAGATATTCAGAAATTAGGACGGTGTGATCCAGCAAAGATGTAAATATAAAACCCATTTGCCCACAGAGATCTTTTCTCCAATGATATCCTAATTATAAATCACCACCAAAATCATTGTAACCTCTTCACAATCCAAATTACATTACCAGAAACAGACATGCATCTAGCAATTACTGTTGGACAATCAGTATCTATAAACAAAATCTTCAACATGATCATGGGGAGTATGTACATGCAGAACTACCATGTATCATCGAAGAAATCATTAATAAAGACAACGGGCAAAGAGGGAAAAATAAAAGAAATAATAACAAAGCAAATCAAATTTACCGGCTCTCCTTGATTAAAGGGATGATGAAAATGGGGACGAGGATTCACAGCCCTGGCTCGCGTAAGCCTATCCTGCAATTCAATAGTGCAATCGATATCCTCCACCACAAGAATCGATCGGTTAGCCGTTGAGATCAGCAAGTTTCTGAGCTCAGAATTACGCTTAACGTCGGTCAGCTCCAGGTCATAGATATCAAAATTAAGGTAATTCGCCATGGCTGCAATCAAGCTTGATTTCCCGGTACCTGGGGGCCCGAACAACAAATACCCTCGTTTCCAAGCCTTCCCGACCTTCCGGTAAAACTCCTTCCTCCTCACAAACCGCTCAAGATCCTCCATTATCATTGCCTTAACATCCGTTTCCATAGCTAAGGTCTCAAACGTCGAGGGATGATCAAGATTTACAGACTGCCAAGGGTCCCCTCTCCTCCCTGATATCCGAACCCGATCATATTTCAAAGTGAAAAGCTTCAGTGTCTTTCTCCCTTCAGTGACCTCCTTGGACTTCTCCAAGACAAAGGGCAAGTATTTTTGGAAAACCATGTCCCTATGCTTCTTGTTGAAGCTCAACTCGAAGTAGCGGAGGTCTGACTTGAGCGTGGAGTGGTGTGATTCAGAACCCGGGATCGATATCCACTTTGATGGGATTTGCTTGCAGACCATCTTCCATTTGAGTTGGACCCCTTCGTACACGTCAACAATCTCTTCGTTTCTCTCCACTGAGACCGAAATCTTGGTCTCCTTCACGGGCAAAGTGACCCTGAACCGTTTCGTGTTGGGAGATATGGTAGGTCTAAGATAGACCGTGGCAGCTTCGAAGACATGGTTGTGATTGAGGCCTTCGAACTCGTCGATAATGAGGGTGAGTTGGGAGGAGAATGCGGTGAAGAGGGTGCGAAACTTGAGTTGGAAGTAGACTTGGAGCTCACGGGGAAGGTAGTCGCGGGCGACAGAGCGAAGGAGGACGGCCGTGGCGGCGAACGATGCCGCCGCGGAGATCAAAGTTTTGGTGGAGGGGACTTGGAGGTTTTGGAGGAACATGGTTTTGTAATTCTGGGTTTTGGTGGGTTTGTACCGGAGGATGGTGTTGTGGAAGAGATGGGCTGTAATGGCGGAGCTTTCGGTGTTTGGAGAGAGAGATGGGAGGGGGGGAACAAGGACGATGGCCGAATGCACAGAAGGACACGGTCACACGGCGTTGTTTTGAGTCTTGTGGGCCAATTTGTTTTTGGGGTCCTCTTCTTGGTCATGGAATCGTGCATGCTTTATCCAATCAGTAAGACTGGGTGACGATGCCTGTGGGGCTTGGTAATGTGAAAAAAGTTAAAAACACAGAGAAAAAGACTTCACGAGTCCTTCTACGGATCAGCAACTGTGCTAATCCCACACCCCACACCTGACATGTGGGGTTATTTTTCTATCTTCTTGGAATTTTTTTCTCTTCTCTTTTTATTTTTCTTCTCTTCCATAGAAGTCATTCAAATTTTGGATCATCGTGCGAAACCACCTCCTCCCCTTTCACATTGCCTCTCTCTGCCCAACGCCACCTAGCTACGACGTCTCTCTAATCAGCGCCACCTTCTTTGCTCCTTTGTCTACCCTATTAGACTATCTGAACCTACGGTGGATTTTGACAAACAGACTGCGTGCACCATTGTAGCAACAATCATCTCAAAGCATCAAAACAGAGCACTCGCCATGTACAACAGAAAATTGTTACTCTTTCCTACGGTTTTTACAGACCTTGTAACAACCAATATTCCATTCTTGGCTCTCTCTCTTGTATATAAATATACGACTGTATACTAAAAGAAATTAATCAATGGAGAATCATCTTCTCGAGCTCATAGTCTTGCTCTAACATGCCTAGTTGATATCAAGAATTTCTATTTTTCTTTAAGAGGCACAAACACAAATTTCAAAATGAAAACAACAAAATAAATTCATGCTGTTTACTTATTTCTCCTTGACGTAGTTTGGAGAAACATGGTATTTCAAGACTACTGTGGAACAAAGGGAAAGAAAAAGTTGAAACCGAAACTCTCTTTATGTGTTGGTGTAAGCTGCCATTGTTGGTAGTATTGGGAGGATAGTTTTATCGAACAAAAATCTGAAACAGAAACTAAGAGCCAAATTAACCGAGCCCCTAGCAAAATCTGTGGCCATAACCAACCCGAGCAACGATGCCCAGTTAGAATTAGACTCGAATACACAGCCACAAGTGTCTCTCAAAGAGCTTCTGGACTTGGCAAGCCAAAGATCTAGATTATCGAAGAGAGAAACGCAGAAAAACCCTTCCTTTGCAGGAAATCGAGGCTGTGAAGAGGAGCAGCAGCAATAGCATTGGTAACTTGAAAGAGAAAAAGGACGATGAGAAAGAAAAGGAAGGTGGGTTAAAGGGTTTAGGCAAGAAGAAGAATAAGAAGAAGAGGAAGAGAGAGGAGGTGGAGGAAGTAAAAGATGGAGATGTGAAGGCGGCAAGCAATCGAAGAATAAGAAGAAGAAGAAGAAAAATAAAAAGAAGACCGGCTTCGCGAGGTGGGTTGAACATAACACCGGTTTATTGAATTCGGTCTGCCACGTATAGTGTGGGAAGTGTGTGTTAGTAGACCGGTTGATGCAAAGAATTTCTCAATGCTAAATAGCATTGAGTTTGCCCCCTTAATCATAACATATTGCTCATATATATATTTTTTACTTAATGATTAAAAAAATAATTATTAATAAATTTGTGCATTTCTTTTATTTTTTCTTAATAATTAAAAATATATTTAAAAGAAAATCATAAAAAATAAAAAAATTTCAATTAGCAATATGAAAAAAAGCCTGCCTGCTAGCAGCATCCTTGTGGAAATTGTAAGGAGAGATGGACTTTTGCCTCTTGCAGGGTCTCTTAAAGTCAAGCTAGAGTTAAGCTAGAGTTAAAAAAAGAAAGAAGTTAAAAACACAGAGAAAAAGACTTTTGCCTCTTGCAGGGTCCCATGCTCCTCTCCTAAAATGTTTAAAACACAGAGAAAAAAGAATGACTTAAAACATTGCAAATTGTGACTGTATTTGTGAGTACGTAAGAGAGATGATACCTGAATTAAAGAGTTTTTGGCATCGCTTGTTTCTCCGTCACCTCCATTCATGCTAGAATTTGATTCACTTCCATCTGAACTCATTTCACTATTATTTATTATTATCATAAATTTTAATTCATAAATTTTTTACTATTTACAAACTATTTTAACTTATTTTATCTCATCTCTCAATCCCACCGCTAGTCTTCTCTCTCTTGCAAGGTCAATCGAACAGGAACCGTCCATGTTCTATGGGACAAGACACCAAAATGTCAAAAACAGAAAAACACCCAGCAGGACCGGCTGGGCAAGTCAATACTAACATCATTAGCATTAAATAGGGAAAGTAAAATTCAAAATTTTTCTAATATAACATTTTTGATCTTTTGTATCTTTGGTTTAAAACATATTAATTATTTATCTATTAATCAAAATAATAATAAAATATTATTTTTTTAATATTTTTAATCTAATTTTTTTTTAATATTTTGCAATTTTACCTATTATATGTTAATTAATAATCAAATTATAATTAAATTATTATTTAAAAAATCATATTTTCAATGGTCATTTAATGTTAATAACTATAATTTTTTTTATTACTTACCTAAAATTCCATATAAATGTTTTAATTACTAACCAAATATCTAAAACCATGAGTATGGGAAAGACTTATACCAAGCAAGAATCACTATTGCAAATTCCATGCCACTGATTGATTTCATCTAAAACTAAAACTTATATAGACTGGAAATAAAAAAAAAGACTGGAAAAATGATTCCAAGCAACTAGCTTGATTCCAGGCAAATTACTAAGGAAAAAATAAAATAATTTCATATAATTGTACGGTTGCATGACCAATTCAAGCAAATAGAAGCGCAATTTCAAAACAACAACTTCAAGCTTAATGTCATCGATCCAATACAATATATAATAGCCCATCAACATCTTCCACAAAACATACTATCTTCAGAATTTCAAGTACTCTACTATTTCTTTTGCCACTTTTGTGTTGACGTTCCATAATAATTTGACACACTAAAATTTTCCTGAAAAGAATATTGCTAGAGAGAGAGTAATTGAGATAAGAACCCTTGAGTGGACATCATTAAGTCAAGCAATTAACTTTACATTCTGGCTTGAACGATTATCATTCCTAAAACTTGGACACAAAAAATACTGTATTTGGAGTCCGACATATGCCTACTTTGAAGTGACAAGTGAGGATGATAATCTTGTATTTGGAGTCCAAAGTTGGCACCTGGACAACAGATCTCATGCCATTGAACATTTTCGATAGCTTAACAAAATCTTCATCCATTTGCTCCCGAGGCCATTTTACAGGATCAAAAATAAACTCACTGCCAAGTTGCACATGTTATTTAGTGACTGTCAAAAATAAACCCACTGCCATGTTGCACAAAATGTTCAGCTCGACCCATGAGTGTCTAGTCGCCAACCATTGTCACCAAATCCCCAGCATTTTTGTCACCAAATTTCTTGTGGTCTTTCTTTTAACCTTCTAAAATTCTTTCAATCAATAATTAATCAGACCTGGTTCCACGATACGCATCTCTTAAAAGGCTGCAAAGCGCCCAGTGAAGGCTTCGACAAGGTCGGAGATTTGACAACCTTATTGGCTACTTCGACAATATCGCCTAGACCTTTGGGTTTCTTCTCTGGACTCACTGTACGATATGATTCCAATTCTGCCATTAAAAGAACAAAAATGAGAATTGGATTTTCAATATCGAGTGACTATAATAATGGGTTTTCACTTATATCAGAATACAAAGATGGGTTTAACTCCATCAAACTTTTGGCACTTGAAAGCAACAGAGACCTTGGCGGCCTTGGAGGGGATTTTAAGGGAAGTCATAAGTTGATCGTTCCGGAGAGAATATTATCAAGGTGCTTGACCTCGTATTCTGTATGTTGCTGATGTTGAGTACTGTGGAGTCTGGTCCACACCGCTCGAGCGGAGGCAAGTCAGAGATTTCGTTCAAGACAACTCAACAGTGAGCTTGAGCAGATGCAAGTTAGAGAGTTCGCTCGACACCACTCGACATGCCGCTCAAGTGGAGGCAAGTAAGAGATTTCGTTCAAGACAACTCAACAATGAGCTTGAGCAGATGCAAGTTAGAAAGTTCGCTCGACACCACTCGACATGCCGCTCAAGCAGAGGCAAGTCAGAGAGTTCGCTCAAAGAGCCGCTCGACACATGACTCGAGCAGTTGCGGGAAACAAGTTTACTCGATGTGGGCTCGACATGCCACTCGAGCGAACGTCGCTATTATTCGGATTTTAGGGTTTTTCCGCCGTTTCACTATATATATGTTATGTTATAACATATGGTCGTACAGTGAGTGAATAGTAGTCGCCTCCACTATTATATTGTGATTCCTCAAGTAGTAAAAATCATTTGCAGCTCCCGTGGACGTAGGCAATTTATCGAACCACGTAAATCTTTGTGTCGTGTGTGATTGTTTATCTCTTTTGTGTTTACTTTTACTTTATTGTTATCATTTTTCACAACAATTAGTATCAAGAGCCAAGGTTCGGGTCTGAGGGAAAACGATGGCTGGAGAAGAAGTGAAGGTATCGGGAATCGAGAAGTTCGATGGCACGGATTATAGATACTAGAGGATGCAGATAGATGACTACCTCTAGGGGAAGAGACTCAATCTTCCATTGTTGGGGAAGAAGCCGGATAGCATGGCAGTTGCTAATTGGAACCTATTGGATCAATAGGTTCTAGGGGTTATTTGGCGAACCTTGTCAAGATCTGTTGCACACAACACCATCAAGGAAAAGAGGACTACGGATCCCATAGCAGTTTTGTCAAATATGTATGAAAAGCAGTCAGCGAATAACAAAGTACACTTGATGAAAAAGTTATTTAATTTGAAGATGGCAGATGGTACGTCTGTTGCACAACATCTGAATGATTTTAATACTATCACAAATCAGTTATTGTATGTTGAAATTAAATTTGATGATGAGATATGCGCATTGACACTATTAGACTTACTGCCAAATAGTTGAAAAGCCATGAGAATGACTGTCAGTACTTCTGCCGGTAAATCAAAGTTGAAATATGATAATATTCGTGATTTGATTTTGGCTAAGGAGATGCACATGAGGGATTCAGGCGAGACCTCAGGTTCGAGTTCAGTACTGAATGTTGATTTTCGGAAGAGATCACAAGACATGAACTTAAAAAGAGGCAGATCAAAATCAAAGAATAGGGGCAAGAGCAAGTTAATTGATGATTAGAAGGTAGCTTGCTAGAATTGTGACAAAGCGGGCCACATAAAGAAGAACTGTAGAAATACTAAGAAGACGGAGAATGATAGTACTAATGCACAGAAGGACACGGCGTTGTTTTGACTCTTGGGGGCCAATTTGTTTTTGGGGTCTTCTTCTTGGTCATGCATGTTTTATCCAATCTGTAAGACTGGGTGACGATCCCTGTGGGGCTCAGTAATGTATAAAAAAGTTAAAAACACAGAAAAAGACTTCTTGACTTTGAGTTGGCAGATGCATGCCAAGATGACATTTGCGACTTTACGAATGTGTTTGGTGGAAAAGAAAATACTAAATAGCCGCTGAGTTTGCCACCTTCATCATAATCATATCGCTCATATAAATATATATTTTTATTAATAATTAAAAAATTGACTATTAGTAAAGTTGTGTATTTCTTTTATTTTTAAAAATTTTTAGACATAAGCCTCACATTCTTACACACCACTTAAAAACATGTGATTTACTTTTTTACCATCATATTTCAGATTAAATTATCACATATTTTTAAGTAGTGTGCAGGGATGTGAGACTTCTGTGTTGTACGTCTTTTTATTTTTCTTAATAATTAAAAATGTTAAAAAAATACTTAAAAGAAAATCACAAAAAAATAAAAAATAAAAAGTTTTCAACTAGCGGTATGCCAGTGATAAAGGCTGGACGGCCCACTAGTAGCATCCTTGGTGGAAATTGCAAGGAGAAATGGACTTTTGCCTCTTGTAGGGTCTCTAAAAGTCAAGCTAGAGTTGAACTTTTAACTCTAGCTTGACTTTGAGAGTTAAGCTAGAGTTAAAAACACAGAAAAATACTTTTGCCTTTTATAGGGTCCCATGTTCCTCCCCTAAAAAAATTTGGGTGGGTGGGGGGCGAGGGACTTTTGTGTATGTGGCGTCTAGGTCTAGACATGGAATTTGTGTATATATCTAGTAATGTAATGACTTTTATGGTGTATTATGATCCTGTGTATTTACCTTAACTTCTCATCCTTGTTTATTATCCTGCACAACATAATCTGAAGCATGCTTTTTGGGACAAGCTAAATACCATAGTCTCGTTCCTAGTCCCATTTTAGGATTAGGTAATTTTAACATAGTCCTTCATCAGTCTAAAAAAATTGGTGGCAAACCCTTTGCATCTTCGTCTAAACCTACTGGCCTAAAAATCCTCATGAATCATAATGGACTTGCGGATTTAGGATATTTTGGCCCTAAATTTACTTGGTCAAACAAGAGGTTTGGCAACTCCCACATCAGAGAAAGGCTTGATAGGGAAGAGGCAAACATGAAATGGGCTACTCTCTTTCCATATGCTAAAATAATCCATATGCCGATTCATTCATCAGATCATGCTCCCATATTCCTAAATACCACTAGTTCGAAAAAATCTCCAAGAACTTTCAAGTTTGAAGAATTTTGGGCCAGAGATCGTTCTAGCTTTACCGTTGTGGCAAAGGCTTGGGACAGGACCATAACAGGTACTCCTGTATATGTCCTTTCTGAAAAACGCATATATGTCAAAAAAGCTTTAAGGATTTGGAATACAAATTATTTTGGATATATACAAACAAGAATTAGAAAGTTAAATCATCTTTTAACTGAGCTTTAAATCCAAGATCTTCTGATAATTCTCTATACCTTGAAGATTACATAAAACATTGCCTGAATGAACAACTCAAGAGCAAAGAGATCCTCTGGAAACAAAAATCTAGATTGCAATGGCTCACAGCCACAGACCTTAATACTAAATTCTTTCACATGACCTTCACTTTGAGAAGAAAAGGAATAATATTCATTTCCTTGAAGACCAATCCAATTAATGGGCTCGTGACCCTTTTATTATCCAAAACATGTTCTTGAAGCATTTTTAGGGAATGAACAAAACATCAGAACCTGAGGTTCCAGATGACCTTGATATTCTTTTTCCAGATAAGATATCCAATCAAGACAATGAGGCTCTTTGTAGAATACTTGATGATGAAGAAATCCTTTTGACTATTAAACAAACACCCTCTTCCAAGGCACCTGACCCAAATGGCTTTACTAGTTTTTTTTTTTTACAAACATTACTGGGATATTGTGAAGGACGATTTTATCAAGACCATAATTATTTGTTTATTTATTTATTACTTTTTTTTTTTTTTTATCAATGGACATGGTCTAAAAGAGCTAAATCAAACTCACATTGTTCCAATCCAAAAAATTGACTCACCCAGTACAGTGCACAGTACAAACCTATAAGCCTCTCCAATGTTTGTTAGAAGGTGATTGCCAAAATTCTGACCAACAAACTCAAAAAAGTTCTCCACAAGTTTATCTCTCCTCATTAATAAGCTTTTATTTCTGGCAATGTCATTCAAGAAAATACCATAATAACCCAAAAAATCTTACATCACCTCAAGAAAAAAAGAGGTAACAAAGGGTTTATGGCTATTAAAATTGACATAGAGAAATCATTCGATTACATGGAATGGAAATTTTTATTGGTTGTTCTAAAGTGCTTAGGATTCCATCCTAAAGGGATCATGTGGACAAAAGATTGCATAACCACAATGTCTTTTCTCAGTGGTTATCAATGGAGAACCAACAGAGTGCTTCAATCCATCTAGAGGCCTAAGACTAGGAGAGCTTCTTTCACCCTTTTTGTTTATCATAGGAAGTGAAATGCTTTCCCGACTCATCAATAAAGAGGAAGAGTTGGGTAATATCCATGGTATAAACATTAGCAAAACGCCCTCCATAACCCACCTCCTGTTCATGGATGATTTGATTCTCTTTGCTTGAGCAACTACAAGCAATGCAAATTCTCTTCTTAGGTGTCTTGATAAGTACTCTTCATGGTCTGGACAAAGATAAACAAAGACAAATCATCCATCCAATTCAATAGAAATTCTTCCACTTCCATCGTTAGATTTATCAAAAAGACACCAGATTTTTAAGCCTCTACACCCAGGATCAAATATCTTGGTCTCCCCTTAAGTTTTGAAAGACCAAACAGGAACAGCTACACTGATATTCTGGAGAAAATTCAAAAGAAGCTTTCTGGTTGGAAGCTAAAACTCTTATCCCAAGCTGACAGAACTATTTTTATCAAATCTATTGCTAGCTCCGTTCCAACCTATATGATATCAAGTATACTGATTCCAAAGTCTATCTCTACAAAAATTGACAAATCACTCATGGGATTTTGGTGGGGGTTTTGACCTTAAAAAATTCCATAATTTCACTCATAAATCTTGAAAATCCATCAGTAAACCCAAATCCATGGGAGGTCTTGGTGTAAAACAAACTTCCATCTTCAATAAAGCTTTGCTTTGTAAACTAGGGTGGGATTTTCTTAGCAATGACACCAATTTGTGGAAATCTCTCATTTTCGAAAAATATGTGAAACAGGCATCTTGGCTGACGGAAAGGTCTGTTAAAACAAAGAGACTTCCTTGCCTCTAGTATATGCATGTCGATTAATAATGGGGTTAACATTAAAGTTTGGACTGATCATTGGATTCCTATGTAAGCTTAAAAACGATTCTATAATGCGGAATAAACACTTAAAACAGAATCGATAAAACTAAATGCCAAGGAAAAGTACCTCCAACCATTGATGTTCCTCACTGTTTTGCTGCGCTTCCTCACTAATGTTTGGCACTTCCAAACTCTACTCACTCTATTTAGATGGTGTAAGACTGAATGGGATTAAGTGATTGAGTCTGGGGACTAAACCGTAGTATTTATAGCCAAGCTTCCGGTGGCTACGTGTCAAGTATTCCACTACTTTAGATTATCATGGGGAATGTTCTAACTGCTACATGAACATGATGAAGACTCTGAGTGAAGTTGTGGACCATTTCAAAAGCTCCTAAAATTAAGGGAAGCTTGAGACTCGTTCTTACAAACGGCCTCCGTGAGAAACGGTCAACATTCTTCCACTTGGTCCACACTTCTAATCTAATGTCTCATCTTAAGCCCATCGATAATCTGTATGAAGTAATAAGTACATGAATCATGGCGATAAGTCCTCTAATGACGAGTATTACCTTCCCTGTATTACTATGTATTTATTTCTTAAATATTAAAATTTATGTGGCAATAATTTCTTAATGAATAAACCCTATGTTTATTCTTGGTCCACACAGATGAATTTTCTCAAATTAAATTAAGGTGCACATCAATATGAGAAAAACATCAGAATAATTAAGAATTTCATTAAAATAACATTGTCAATACAATGAAAAATTACATAATGGAACCAAGTCCCATATTAGCTACATGATCCTTGAATTTTAACGGTGGCATGCCCTTAGTCAAAGGATCAGTGATCATTAGCTTAGTACTGACATGCTCAATGACCACTTTATTTTCTTTAACACGTTCCCTTATGGCTAAATACTTAACGTCGATGTGTTTACTTCGACTTTCACTTTTGTTGTTCTTAGCCATAAAAATAGCAGCTGAATTGTCGCAATACATTCTCAATGGCCTAGAGATAGAATCCATAATTCTAAGCGCAGAAATGAAACTCTTGAGCCATACACCATGTGAAGTAGCCTCAAAACAAGATACGAACTCGACTTCCATAGTGGAAGTGGCAGTCAAAGTCTGCTTGACACTCCTCCATGATATAGCTCCACCGGCCATCAAAAAAATGTATCCTGATGTTGATTTGCGTGATTCAATACAGCCAGCAAAGTCAGAATCTGAGTAGCCAATTACTTCCAGATTGTCTATCCGTCTATACATAAGCATGTACTCTCTGGTTCCTTGAAGGTACCTCATTACTTTCTTTGCAGCTCTCCAATGGTCTAAACCTGGATCACTCTGATATCGTCCCAACATTCCTACAGCAAATGCAATGTCAGGTCTTGTGCAAACCTGAGCATACATTAGGCTTCCGATAGCAGAAGCATATGGAATGTTCTTCATTTATTCCCTTTCAAGGTCATTCTTTCGGCACTGGTTCAAATTGAACTTATCACCCTTCACAATGGAAGCTACACTTGGTGAACAATCCTTCATACGAAATCTCTCTAAAACTTTATTAATATAGGTTTCCTGAGACAGACCTAAGATACCTCGAAATTTGTCTCTATGAATCTTAATGCCAATGACATAAGATGCCTCACCCATATCCTTCATATCGAAATTTTTAGAAAGAAATTGTTTCACCTCATGCAACAAACCCTTATCATTGGTTGCTAGCAAAATGTCATCCACATATAAAACAAGAAAACAGATTTTACTCCCACTGATCTTCTGGTATATACATTGATCCATAATGTTTTCTACAAAACCGAATGAAGAAATTACATTATGGAATTTCAAATACCATTGGCGGGATGCTTGTTTTAAACCGTATATAGATTTCTTGAGCTTGCAAACCAATTGCTCACCATTACTAGAGGGGAATCCTTCAGGTTGTTTCATGTAAACCTCCTCCTCTAGATCTCCATTAAGAAATGTCGTTTTCAAATCCATTTGTTGCAACTCTAAGTCAAAATGGGCTACTAATGCCAAAATAACGCGCAAGGAATTTTTCTTAGATATAGGAGAGAAAGTCTCCGTGTAATCGATTCCTTCCTTCTGAGTGAATCCCTTAGCAACGAGTCTTGCCTTATATCTCTCAATGTTGCCCAATGAGTCTTTCTTTGTTTTAAAGAGCCATTTACATCCAATGATTTTTACACCATTAGGCAACTCAACAAGATCCCAGACTCCGTTACTCTTCATAGAATGCATCTCTTCCTTCATGGCATTGTGCCATAATTCTGATTCTTTGCAACTTATGGCTTGTAAAAAGAACTCGGGATCATTTTCGGCTCCAATGTTGTAGTCAGATTCTTGCAAATACACAACATAATCATTAGGAATTGTTGATTTTCTTGGTCTAATAGATCTTCTTAATGTTGTACCATCATATTCCTGAGAAGTATGTGGTTCAACTCGTTGTTCAAAAGTTCTTGGCAACTCTTGAACTACCTGATCTATTGGAATGTCATCAGCAGCTTGTGGAACTTCAACGATTGGTTGTTCAACACCAGTTTGTACATGAGGGGTGTTGTAAACAATAACCATTCTATCACTTGAGGTGAAAGGTTAAGATTCTAAATAATCATTCTCAAAAACTATGTTCTTAGTTTGATCACTCCCACTGATCAAGTCATTCTCAAGAAATTTTGCATTTCTTGATTCCACAATCCTAGTGCTGTGAGATGGACAATAAAATCTGTAACCTTTAGACCTTTCAGCATATCCAATGAAATGCCCACTAATGGTCCTTGGGTCCAGCTTCTTTTCTTGTGGATTATAAATTCTCACTTCAGACGGGCATCCCCAAACGCGCATATGTCGCAAACTCGGTTTCCAACCTTTCCATAATTCAAATGGCGTTTTAGGAACAGCTTTGGTTGGAACCCGGTTTAATATATACACTGCCGTCTTAAGTTTTTCAGCCCACAAGGATTTAGGAAGATTGGAGCTGCTAAGCATACTCCGCACCATGTCCAATAACGTTCGGTTTCTTCTTTCTGCTACACCATTCTGGTCCGGTAAACCAGGCATGGTGTATTGGGCAACAATCTCATGCTCTTGAAGAAACCTTGCGAATGGCCCAGGTGCTTGTCCATCCTCTGTGTATTTACCATAATATTCCCCACCTCTATCTGATCTCATGATCTTAATTTGCTTACCGCATTGTTTTTCTACTTCAGCCTTAAAGATCTTAAAGGCATCTAATGCTTCATTCTTATTATGAAGCATGTAGAGATACATATATCGTGAGTAATCATCTATAAAAGAGATGAAGTATTTCTGACCATGTGAGTCTATGTCTAGACTACATATATCAGTATGTATGATCTCTAATATGTCTGAACTCCTATTGGCACATTTCTTTAACTTGTTGGTCTGCTTTCCTTTTATGCAGTCCACACAAGTCTCAAAATCAGTAAAATCCAGAGTATTAAGTACCCCTTCATTTACTAATCTTTTAATTCTTTCTATGGAGATATGACCTAATCTCCGGTGCCATAATTTAGAGGAATCCTCATTAATAACACACCTTTTAGTGCCAGTGTAAACATGCATTGAATCATAAGTCGTATTGTTTTGTAAATTAATGCAGTAAAGACCATCAGACAAAGTATCATTCCCAACACAATCAGATTTATAAAATAAACTGAATAATGAATTTGAAAAATTAAAGGAATATTCGAAAGGTACAAGCCTTGAAACTGAAATCAAGTTTCTAGAAAAACTTGGAACATAAAAGGTCTTTTCTAACTTCAAAACAAAACCAGTACTTAAAATTAAATAGCAAGTTCCTACAGCTTCCACATGTGAGCCCATCTTGTTTCCTGATAAGATGTTTTGCTCACTTCCCACTGGCTTCCTTAGGTTTTGCAAACCCTGCAAGGAATTCGAAATGTGGATTGTTGATCCAGAATCAATCCACCATGTGTTAATATTGACTTTAACCATATTAGATTCATAACAAACAAATGAAGTTGGATTACCTTTGTCCGCAAGCCATTTCTGAAACTTGGCGTATTCCTTCTTCATGTGTCCCTTCTTTTTACAGAAGAAACACTTGGACTCTTTCTTAATACCAGTTTGGGGAGGTATTTTACCTTTCCCTTTCTTATTGGCTTGAGATTTGCCATTTCCATGCATTGCCAGCATTGCACTTTCTCCATATTCCATCACCAGTCTCCCTTCCTCTTGAACACACATGGTCATAAGTTCATTAATTGACCATTTATCCTTACGTGTGTTGTATGAGATTTTGAAGGGTCCATATTGGTGCGGAAGGGTATTCAGAATGTAGTGTACCAGGAAGGACTCCGACATTTCAACCTCCAATTTCTTCAATTGAGCCACATTGTCCCTCATCTGCATGATGTGCTCGCGCACACCTTTCACACTGGTGAGCCTTAAGGATGAGAACTTTATGATTAGGGTACTTGCTAGTGCCTTGTCTGAAGTGACAAATTGTTCATCAATAGCTTTCAGCAAGTCTCGGACCTTTTCATGCTGATTGACAGAACCACGAATACCAGCAGAAATTCTAGTCTTAATGAACATTATGCTTAGGCGATTAGATCGCTCCCATCGCTCATAAAGCGTGATATCCGCTGCAGTACTAGTATTAGTGACTACTGGTGGTTCGTCTTTCCTAATAGCATAATCTATGTCCATCCACCCTAAATGAAGAAGAACTCTCTCCTTCTAGACCTTATAGTTATCTCCCTTAAGTTCAAGGATATCATAACGAATATCAGATAAATTTGTAGGTTGTACGACTGCATAAAATTATAAATGACATGCTTACGTTAAAATTGAGGCCTAAATAAAATTTCATGCTTTACCAATGTAAATCATGCTTAAAAGTTGAATCTAATGACATAAAAAATGCCTGTGGGCTAAATTTTTAATTCAAGTAGATTCAATTATTCTTTATGATAGAATTTTATCAAATTATTTACTTAATTCATAATTCTAAAGGGTATATTATGATTATAATTTGATATATATTTTATCTTAGATTAAACTTTATGATAAAACTATCAAATTATTTACTAAATTCATAATTCCTGTGGGTAAGTTATGAATAATTTGATATTTTACCCTAATTAATAATATAAATATAATAAAAATTCCTGTGGGATAAAATTTATTATATTAAGTATAATTAATTACAATTAATGTCTTATATTCTTTATGTGATCCTAATCAATATATAATTTTATTTAATTAAAGATGCTGTGGCTATTCTCTAATTAATTAAAATTATATGGATCACTAGGCATTAAATCGCATAAAGTCCAGCTTAATATGAGAATAATTATGAATTACATAATTTTAACTAATACTAACATGTTATTATTATGCAAAAAGTATTCTCATAATATAAGCATAAATATTGCATAATTTAAACTATAATATTATGCATAACATTTAATTTCATGCCATTAACTATATATATACTCATCCAAAATTGCATGTATTAATATAAAGCATAAATAATCAATTCAGCAAACTAAATATGAGCATAATAAATAAATTTGCATAACAATTATCCAAATTGCATAGAATTAAATCAAATAAAAAAATATATGCATAAACACATATAAGCACCAAGGGTGTGGGCCCAAAAACCCACTTTCCAAACCATGTCAAAAAAAAAAAAAAAAGTTGCCGTTTGACTCTATTTTTTTTTTTAATTGACCCAAATAAACTACATGTAGTTTTTCTTATATAGCAAAACTACATGTCGTTTTACTCAACCAAATAAAATAGGCCCATATAAATATGTCGTTTTTCCAAAGCATAAAAACGACGTGTCGTTTTCACTATGCGGAACGAATTCTGGACCACCTAAACGACATGTCATTTTCATCAAAGCTGAAAACTACGTGTCGTTTAGCTCCACACTGAATAAAGGTCTCCAAATAAACGACATGTAGTTTTCATCAAAACTAAAAACTACATGTCATTTTGGCTGATACTGAAAAACACGCCTTCGACTAAACGATATGTAGTTTTCATCAAAACTGAAAACTACATGTCGTTTTGGTAGTCTTCAACCTCCAGACTGGGTTGCTGGTCACGACTCCAAGGACATTTTTTACATCAAAAAACATGTTTTTAATCACAGAAATCTTATAAAAACTATTTCCACATGATTTATAAACTTTTTTCGAATTAAAAACATCTAAAACTCAAAACTTAATATTCTCAAAACTTTCGGCCAAAAAATAGAGATGAACAGAGTATATCTCCAAACATCAAGGCAGAGATAAAACGGTGCTCTGATACCAAATGTAAGCTTAAAAACGATTCTATAATGCGGAATAAACACTTAAAACAGAATCGATAAAACTAAATGCCAAGGAAAAGTACCTCCAGCCATTGATGTTCCTCACTGTTTTGCTGCGCTTCCTCACTAATGTTTGGCACTTCCAAACTCTACTCACTCTATTTAGATGGTGTAAGACTGAAGGGGATTGAGTGATTGAGTCTGGGGACCAAACCGTAGTATTTATAGCCAAGCTTCCATCAAGCTTCCGGTGGCTACGTGTCAAGTATTCCACTACTTTAGATTATCATGGGGAACGTTCTAACTGCTACATGAACGTGATGAAGACTCTGAGTGAAGTAGTGGACCATTTCAAAAGCTCCTAAAATTAAGGGAAGCTTGAGACTCGTTCTTACGAACGGCCTCCGTGAGAAACGGTCAACATCCTTCTCTATCCCAGCAAATCCCAAAGATCCACAATTGAGAGTATTTGAATTAGTCCTTGAGGAACCTAGAAGGTGGAGCACTATTCTTCTTCAAGCTCTATGGCCAAAGAACTCGAAAAAATCCCTGTTGCTTAGCTTAATTTTCATAACATAAAAGATAATCTCAAATGGATTCATCACTCTTATGGTAAATTCTCTGTCAAGTTGACATAGTCCGTCTTGGTTGTTCAACACAACAACACCATCCAATCGCATCATACCTCAATCTGGAAAAAACTGTGGTCTATGAAAATTCAAGACATGCTTAAGCTCTTCATGTGGAAAGTCTTCAACAATATCCTTCAAACAAGATCCTTACTAAAAAGATGTATTTCCCTTAATGAGGACCAAGCCATCTGTCCAATATGTAAATCTGGAGAAGAAACTGCCTACCACCTTTTCTTAAAGTGTTCATACTCTAGAATCCTTTGGACACAATCTCTTGGCCTCTTAATATATCCTTCATTGGAAGGTAATCCATAAACAATTGGGTTTTGTGTATTCTAGATCCTGAGGAAAAACTCCATATCTCAGAAACAGATACTCACAAATCTCAAATCTTTCCTGTAATTGCCATGGATCATATGTGGTTTTACAGAAATCAGTTTATCCATGATTCTCATAATCCACCAATAGATCAATTTGTTAAAAGAGTCAACCAGTCAAATAAGGATCATTGTAATGCTTGGGAATGGATAGAACTGAATAACAAAACCAAATGGTCCCCACCTCCTTCAGGAAAATATTCAATTGCATTTGATGTTGCAATCAGATTGAATGGTAGTACCTCTGCTTCTATATGCGAAACACACGGTGGAGAAATTGTATTCATTATAGTTGAGTACTCAGGGAGCTGTAATCCAAATCAAGGAGAATCTATAGCAACATTCAAAGGAGTACAAGAAGCTCAATCCAAGAACCTAAAGAATATCATAATAAAGGGTGACTCTCAGATAACCATATCAGCTTTAAAAGAAATTCAAGGAAATCAGGAGTGGATTACATAAGGTATTATAAGAGATACAAGAATAATGCTGAAGAACTTTGAGAGTTGGAAGGCGATAAAAATATATCTTCTCAGAATCCATGCACACATGCAATTGCGCAATGGGCAACATCAAAAAATGTATCTAGAAGCATACCCTTGAACAAAATTCTGCCATGTTTATTGGAGTTTCACAGTGACAAGGATCCACCCAATGTAGTTACTCTTTGTTAAGTAGACTAGTTGTTAATGTTTGTTATCTGTTGTAACACCCCCTTCCCGTAGGCTAGGTGTGTCACGTATTTTTCTTGAAAATAAATCCGGCAAGAGATTCTCTAATTTTATAATTAAAACAAAGATACTGAAATTTATTATGAAATAAAAGGTCTCATAAAATTGTCTTCCAAAAAAAACATTAAATGAATAAACTGAATAACTTCATGTCATAAAAAGACATGTTTTATTTTAGAAAGTCTGAACTAAACAAAATAAAATGCTTCTTTCACTCCTGGCCTGCCTGCTCGTAATCATCATCTTCACCTGGGTGGTTAAAACATGAAAATAAACTAAAATGAGTCGATGACTCAGTAAGAAATCCATCACAACGTAAACGTAATAAACATAAGATTTTCATAAGAACTTTCATGCTGAGAACTTAAAATAAATAAATTCATGACTGATCATGCTAATGCTCATGCAATATATGACTGACTATGCTGAGCTAACTGACTGATTTATCTGATTTATCTGACTGGTTTATCTGACTGGCCAACACACTTAACCCTGTGTGTAAGGTTGTGCACCAGTCCCACATCCCGCTGCAGCAAGGGGAACTGCTGATAGTATTCTAACATACTATGGTGGACCACGACTGAGTTCGTGGCTTGCACACCACCCTGAACTGAACTGCATTGGTACCATGCATCTGAATGGCCATATATTAACTGATCTGAACTTATCTTACACTTGAACTTAAGATAGCTTACGTGTCTTATGACCATGAGATGCATGACATAATATATACATAATTATAATTTCTGAATCTAAACATGATGCGGAATGACATGATCGTGTGCTATGCTAGATGACATGCTTGCACATGACATGAGTGATACATAAAAATTGGCTATCAATGAACTGGCTTGAATAATATTTATATATAAGCTGATCTGTGATGATCCTAATTTGTGAACAAATTACTTACCTCGCTGCGTTTCTTCTTGAATAAAACTTTGTAACTTGCGACCTATATACAAATAAATAACTATCACTAAATTGTTGGAAATAATTAAATACTATATCTTATTTAACTAAATTTGGAAATCTAAAGATAATCTACAACTATTTTGTTTAACACTAAAATCAATAAATCTTGATATTTTAAATTATTTAAAATACTAATAACATTTTATAATTTAGTAAAACACTTGAGCTATTCTAAATAAGTCATAAACTTAATTTCTTAAAATAGTTTTCCTTTCTTAACATAATTATTCAATCTTATAGAAATCTAATAAATATTAATATTATTTAAGATACTCTTAACATATTTCTTAATTTTCTTATTTAAAGTATCTATACTAATTTTTATTAAAATTCTATTAAATAGATAAAAGAAATCTTACTAAAATATTAGGCTCAATAATCTACTTTAAAATCTAATTTAAATTCTTTAAACATTTTCTTATAAAATAAATATTAGACTAATATATATATTTAAATAAAATATGACTCCTCTTTGAAATATTAAGTCTAATAAAATCACTAAAATATGCTTGAAATATTATAAAATCGGCCCAATTTAAATTACAAGTTTTAACATAGTATATGTCTAATTAACCTCAACTTAGCCCACAAAGGAAAAGCCCAACATAATTAAATCAAGGCCTGAAACACTTTTAAAACCCAAGCTAAACCATAAAGCCCATCAGATTTAAATCAAGGCCCGAAACACACTAAACACCAGCTAAACAATTGAGCCCATCATACATAGGGCCCAAGGCCCGTTTGTGAAACTCATGTGATGCTCATATACACGGCAGAAGCAAAGCACGGTGCTGGGCAATTGAAACACAGTGCCCGTGCGAGAGAAACAGAGCTCACCGAGAGGGAGGGCTGAGGCGATGGCGGCACTGGCGGCTGGGAGTGACCGGCGACGCGACTGGGGGTTTCTCTGAGGTGGTGCGACGCCGAGTGAGAGAGAAAGAGAGAGTTAGAGAGAGAAATTGTTGTAAACCGAAACAAAAGAGAGAGAAGAGACTGGGCTGCCGAGGCCTTACCGGAAAAGGAGTGGCTCGACGGGGGCTATGGGTCGGCGGCTTCTGTGGTGGTCCGAGGGGGTCTCGGCGCCTCAAAAGGTGGCTCTCGGGTAAGTGGATTTTTTCTAAACTCTGGTTTGATTTGGGTTTGTCGATGGGAAGAAAATTGTGAAGAGGAAGAGGATTTACGCGGCTCTTATAATGGTAGACTGATAGAGAAACATAAGAGAAACCCTAGATGAGTAGAGACGTACACGTGTAGAATTATACTCGGCAACCGAGTTGAATTTTTCCACTAGAGCTGTTAGCGAAAAACACTGAGAGAAAACAGAGGCAAAACTTGAGGTGGGTTCGGCTGACTAGAGGGAAGAAGAGAAAACTTTAAATTTCGAATAAATTCTAGAATTTGAAATCTGCTACACCGTAGGAAACCTTATTGAAATCAAACTCTATCAACTTTAAATAACAACTATAATAGAAAATATATATAAAGATAAGGTAATTATTAATTCTAATAAAACTATAGTCATAATAATTTAAATCTAAATAAAAGCTAGGAAATAATTACTTATATACCCTATAGTCGAAACTGGTATGTTACAAATCTCCCCCCCTAAAAGAAAATCTCGTCCTCGAGATGAAACGTACCTTGATTTAAATAAGTCGGGGTATTTCTCCCTCATGTCTTCTTCGAGTTCCCAAGTGGCTTCTCTCTCGTTGTGGTGACTCCAAAGTACTTTAACCATTGGAATGGTTCTGCGTCGTAGCACTTGGGCTTCCTGTGCTAAAATTCTCACCGGAACTTCTTCATAGCTGAGGTCGTCTCGAATCTGAAGTGGCTCATACTCCAAAACATGAGTAGGATCTGGGGCATACTTCCGTAGCATAGAAACATGAAACACGTTATGCACTGCTGATAAGTGAGGTGGAAGTGCTAGTCTGTAGGCTGTGGCACCTATTCTTTCTAAGATCTCAAAGGGGCCAATGAATCTCGGGCTCAGCTTCCCCTTTTTGCCAAAACGCATTATCCCTTTCATCGGTGCAACTTTCAAGAACACTTTATCTTCTATATCGAACTCTAATTCTCGTCGTCTCTGATTCGCATATTTCTTCTGTCGCTCCTGAGCTATGGCGAGCTTCTTTCTGATAATGGATATCTTCTCACACATGTCTTGTATAATCTCTTGTCCCAATATCCTCCTCTCTCCTACTTCATCCCAGTAGAGTGGTGACCTACACTTACGCCCATAGAGAACTTCATACGGTGCTGCCTGAATACTTTCCTGATAACTGTTATTATAAGCGAACTCAATCAGGGGCAGATACTTAATCCAACTACCCTTAAATTCCATCACGCACGCTCTAAGCATATCTTCTAGAATCTGAATCGTTCTTTCTGATTGACCATCTGTCTGAGGATGGAATGCCGTGCTGTAGGTCAACTGAGTTCCCAACTCCTTCTGTACCTTCCTCCAGAAAACTGAAGTGAAACGGGTATCTCTGTCTGAGATGATCTTAGATGGTATCCCATGTAATCTGACAATCTCTCTAACGTACAATTCTGCCAGTCTATCCACAGAGTACGTCATCTGAATGGGAATAAAATGGGCTGATTTTGATAGTCGATCGACAATCACCCATGCTGCATCTTGACCTCCTAATGCTTTCGGAAACCCTGAAACAAAGTCCATTCCGATCTCATCCCAAGTCCACACTGGTATAGGAAGTGGTTGCAGTGTACCTGAGGGTCTCTGATGTTCTGCCTTGACTTGTTGACATGTCAAACACTGTGCTACATATGCCACTATCTCTCGCTTCATCCCACTCCACCAATAGTGTTGCTTCAAATCCCGATACATCTTGGTGCTTCCCGGATGAACTGTGTAGGGTGAACGATGGGCTTCTCTCAAGATCAAATCTTTGATTACTCTATCCTTGGGTACACATAATCTTCCTCGAAATCTCAAAGTGCCATCATCTGACACTAGAAAATCAGGTCTCTTACCTTCAGCTATTTCCTCTTTAATCTTCATCAATTCTGAATCACTAGCTTGAGCGACTTTGATTTGATCGATCAATGTTGAACCTAAGGTCAAACTATTCATCTTAGCTTGAGTGTTCCGGATTACCTCAATGCCAGCTCGCTCCATGTCTAGTAGTATGTGCTTCTGAGAAGTAAGCATCGTAGCCAAAGAGCTAGAGGATGACTTTCGACTAAGTGCATCTGCCACAACATTTGCCTTACCAGGATGGTAGTTAATATTGCAGTCATAGTCTTTCAGAAGTTCCAACCATCTTCGTTGTCTCATATTCAGCTCTTTCTGTGTGAAGAAATATTTCAGACTCTTATGATCGGTATAAATCTCACACTTTTCTCCATAAAGATAATGTCTCCATATCTTCAAGGCAAAGACTACTGCTGCAAGCTCCAGATCATGGGTCGGGTAATTCTGTTCATAACTCTTAAGTTGTCGGGAGGCGTATGAAATAACCTTCCCATTCTGCATTAACACACAACCTAACCCCTTTAGTGAAGCGTCACTGTATATAACAAATCCTCCATCTCCCGAAGGAACTGCAAGAACTGGTGCTGTCACTAACCTTTTCTTCAATTCTTGGAAACTGTCTTCACACTCATCTGTCCATATGTACTTCTCCTCCTTTCTTGTCAACTTTGTCATCGGAGCTGCAATACTCGAAAAGCCCTCAATAAATCTTCTATAGTAACCAGCGAGGCCTAAGAAACTTCGTACCTCACCGACATTACCAGGCTTGGCCCACTTTACCACTGCCTCAACCTTTGCTGGGTCCACTGAAATTCCTTTTGCTGATACCACGTGTCCCAAAAAGGAAATCTCATGCAACCAAAACTCGCATTTCTTAAACTTTGCATACAACTTCTTTTCTCTTAGTGTCTGAAGGGCAATCCTCAAGTGTTCTTCATGCTCTGCAATACTCCGAGAATAAATGAGAATATCGTCAATAAAAACTATCACAAACTGGTCCAAATAATTCTTGAATACCCTATTCATAAGATCCATGAAAGCTGCGGGGGCATTAGTTAGACCAAACGGCATAACAAGAAATTCATAATGTCCATAACGTGTTCGAAAAGCCGTCTTCTGCACATCTGTCTCCTTAACTTTCAACTGGTGGTATCCGGATCGCAAATCTATCTTCGAAAAGACTTGAGCTCCCTGAAGTTGATCAAATAAGTCGTCTATTCGGGGTAGAGGGTATCTGTTCTTGATAGTTACTTTATTTAACTCCCTGTAGTCAATACATAACCGCATAGACCCATCCTTCTTCTTCACAAAAAGAACAGGTGCACCCCATGGAGAAACACTAGGGCGTATAAAACCTTTCTCTAGCAACTCCTGTAATTGATCCTTGAGTTCTCTCAACTCAACTGGAGCCATGCGATAGGGTGCCTTAGATATAGGCGCCGTTCCTGGAGTGAGATCAATCACGAACTCAACTTCTCTATCCTGTGGTACTCCCGGAAGGTCTTCAGGAAAAACATCTGTAAAATCTCTAACTACTTTTATGTTCTCAATCTTGAGTCCATCTTCTGGTGGTGAAATCAAACTCGCCAGGAATCCCATGCACCCTTGTCTCAAAAGTCGGGTGGCCTGCAAAGCTGAGATTACACGAGGAGGGGAAGTTTCTCGTACTGACTGAAAACTAAACTCCTCCCCATCTGTGGATTTAAAGACTACTCTCTTATTAAAGCAATCCACACAGGCACGGTTCTGGGATAACCAGTCCATTCCCAGAATCACGTCAAATCCGGACATATTAAATATGATTAAGTTCGCAGGTAGAATTCTCCCTTGAATCTCTATCGGACATCCAATAAGCACAGAATCACAAATAATATGATCCCCCGAGGGCGTAGCAACAGACATAATAGGTTCTAGTGGTTCAGGTATCTTCTCAGTCAAAGGTGCATAATGATTTGAAATGAAAGAATGAGTAGCACCAGAGTCGAATAAAATGGAGGCATGACGTGAAAACAACGATAATGTGCCTATATGAATGACATAATAACTTAGAGCTATCAGGATCATGCAATTATTCATCGTTCTATAAAGATATCTAAATTTAAGAAAACGAAAGGTACCTGTGACTACGTCGTTTGATGCTTCAGCATCAATAGGGGTAAGGGTATAAACCCTCGCTGTAGCCTGCGTCTTCTGTCCTCCGCTCCTACCTGGTTCCCCAGGTTTCTTAATTGGGCAGTCTCGAGCTAGATGATTTGGCTTCCCGCACTTGAAACACACGCTCTGGCCATACATACACTTTCCCAAATGTCGTTTCCCACATGTTGCACACGTGGGGTAAGTTTGTCCTGCTGGTGGTTGCCCTTGACGATTCATGATGTGAGGCCTCTTGTCCCTATGCGACACCGCTGGGAGTTGTTGCTGTTGCTGGCGCTTCCTCTGATTATTGTACTCCATGTTCTCTTGGAGGTCTTCTTCAGCAATGGTAGCTCGGGTGACTAGCTCTGTGAAACTCCGAATCCTGAGAGTACGGACACGTTCTCGAATCCTACGATCCAGTCCACGCTCAAATTTTTCAGCCTTCTTTTCCTCATCCGGAATTAAGTAACTAGCGAAACGAGAAAGCTCCATGAATGTCGTAGCATACTGTGCTACCGTCATTGATCCTTGAGTAAGATCCATAAATTGGCGAGCTCTCGACTCCTGAAGAGTTCGTGGGAAAAAGTGATCCAGAAAGATTTTCTTGAAATGCTCCCAAGAAATGGGGACTGCTTCCCCTAATTCCAGCTGCACCAAAGCCCGAGTCGACTTCCACCACTTGTTTGCCATGTCAGTCAAATGGTAAGTGGCATATTTCACCTTCTGATCATCCGTGCAGTAGAGCACTTCAAAAATCTGCTCCATACGATCAATCCAGCTTTCAGCATCTAGAGCATTCAATCTGCCATCGAAGGTAGGAGGATGCTGGCGGGAAAATTGCTCCAAGGTACAACCGGCCTGTGGAGCTCTAGGCGCCATAAATTGGCCGCTAACCATTGATTGAAAGAATTGGGTAGCAGCTGCGACCAGATGGTCCGGGTTATCATTCTGATTAGATTCAGAAGATCCCTCACGGTTTGGGTGATTTCTAGTGCCAGGGGCCATGATCTACGTTAAGATGTCATAACAACAATTATCTAGTGTTTGATAAGAACGTAAAAAAACAATAATAATGAAACAACTACGCTGATAGTTCTAACTAGTAAAAACTATAAAATATTCAACCCTAAACAAACCTTGATTACTCGCGAGCAGGCTAGGAGCATTCTAGGTAACTTTAACCAAAAAGATTTAGAAAAAGAAAAGTTTTTTTTTTTTTTTTTTGAAAAAGTCTACAGAATCGACCGGCTCTGATACCAAATTGTAACACCCCCTTCCCGTAGGCTAGGTGTGTCACGTATTTTTCTTGAAAATAAATCCGGCAAGAGATTCTCTAATTTTATAATTAAAACAAAGATACTGAAATTTATTATGAAATAAAAGGTCTCATAAAATTGTCTTCCAAAAACATTAAATGAATAAACTGAATAACTTCATGTCATAAAAAGACATGTTTTATTTTAGAAAGTCTGAACTAAACAAAATAAAATGCTTCTTTCACTCCTGGCCTGCCTGCTCGTAATCATCATCTTCACCTGGGTGGTTAAAACATGAAAATAAACTAAAATGAGTCGATGACTCAGTAAGAAATCCATCACAACGTAAACGTAATAAACATAAGATTTTCATAAGAACTTTCATGCTGAGAACTTAAAATAAATAAATTCATGACTGATCATGCTAATGCTCATGCAATATATGACTGACTATGCTGAGCTAACTGACTGATTTATCTGATTTATCTGACTGGTTTATCTGACTGGCCAACACACTTAACCCTGTGTGTAAGGTTGTGCACCAGTCCCACATCCCGCTGCAGCAAGGGGAACTGCTGATAGTATTCTAACATACTATGGTGGACCACGACTGAGTTCGTGGCTTGCACACCACCCTGAACTGAACTGCATTGGTACCATGCATCTGAATGGCCATATATTAACTGATCTGAACTTATCTTACACTTGAACTTAAGATAGCTTACGTGTCTTATGACCATGAGATGCATGACATAATATATACATAATTATAATTTCTGAATCTAAACATGATGCGGAATGACATGATCGTGTGCTATGCTAGATGACATGCTTGCACATGACATGAGTGATACATAAAAATTGGCTATCAATGAACTGGCTTGAATAATATTTATATATAAGCTGATCTGTGATGATCCTAATTTGTGAACAAATTACTTACCTCGCTGCGTTTCTTCTTGAATAAAACTTTGTAACTTGCGACCTATATACAAATAAATAACTATCACTAAATTGTTGGAAATAATTAAATACTATATCTTATTTAACTAAATTTGGAAATCTAAAGATAATCTACAACTATTTTGTTTAACACTAAAATCAATAAATCTTGATATTTTAAATTATTTAAAATACTAATAACATTTTATAATTTAGTAAAACACTTGAGCTATTCTAAATAAGTCATAAACTTAATTTCTTAAAATAGTTTTCCTTTCTTAACATAATTATTCAATCTTATAGAAATCTAATAAATATTAATATTATTTAAGATACTCTTAACATATTTCTTAATTTTCTTATTTAAAGTATCTATACTAATTTTTATTAAAATTCTATTAAATAGATAAAAGAAATCTTACTAAAATATTAGGCTCAATAATCTACTTTAAAATCTAATTTAAATTCTTTAAACATTTTCTTATAAAATAAATATTAGACTAATATATATATTTAAATAAAATATGACTCCTCTTTGAAATATTAAGTCTAATAAAATCACTAAAATATGCTTGAAACATCATAGAATCGGCACAATTTAGATTACAAGTTTTAACATAGTATATGTCTAATTATCCTCAAGTTTTAGCCCACAAGCAAATGCCCATCAGATTAAAACAAGGCCCAAAACACTTTTAAAACACATGCTAAACACTAAGCCCAATTTACATTTTAAAACACAACTTAACAATTAAGCCCATCTCTCTTATGGCCCAAGGCCCGATTGTTAACCTCATGTGTTGCTCACATACACGGCAGATCAACATGCCGTGTGCGAGAGAGAGAGAGACAGAGAGACAGAGGCTCACCGAGGGGTACGCGACGGAGAAGGCTGGTGGTTCTGGGTGGCTGGGCTGACCGGCGACGCGATTGGGGGCTGTGGTGCGGCACCGCGTGAGAGAGAAAGAGAGAGTTAGAGAGAGAGAACTGGTAAACCGAAACAAAAGAGAGGGAGAAGAGACTGGTGGCTGCCGAGGCCTTACCGGAAAAAGGAGTGGTTCGACGGGGGCTGATGGTCGGCGGCTTCTGTGGTGGTCAGAGGGGTGCGGCGCCTCCAGATGTGGCTCTCGGGTAAGTGGGTTTTTCTCTGTTTAAATGTTCAACTTTGGTTTGTGTGGGTTTGCCGATAGAACGAAACTGTGAAGAGGAGAAGGGATTTAAAGTAGGGTTTTAGATGAAAGACTTGGTCTTTCATTAGAAGAGCTGAGAGACGTACGAGCTAGGAGTTTCGAAGTGAATAACAGAGGCTGACCGTGAGGTGGATTCGGCTAACTAGAGGGAAAAGAGAAAACTTTAAATTTCAAATAACATTCTAGAAATTGAAATCTGATACACGTAAGAAACCTCATTGAAATCAAACTCTATCAAATTTAAATAACAACTATAATAGAAAATATATAAATATAAAGTAAATACTAATTCAAATAAAACTATAGTCATAATAATTTAAATTCTAAAATCAACGCTTACTAGAAAACAAATTACTTATATATCCTAAAATTAGAACTGGTATGTTACATCTGTATTAAAATTTAAGACCTTGCTTACCAATGAAGTTTATCTTCTCTAAGAAAAAAAAACTCAACCAATACGTTAAGTTTATCGATGAAGTTTATCTACATTGTTCATATCGATAAATTAAATTGATTTAAAGTTGAAGTTATTAAACTTAACGTACTTATTAAGATTAGATTTTTCATCTAATATTTTAGTTTTCCATATATATTTTAGCTGTCTCAACTCACAGCTTCTAAATTTTGTACAAAATTTTAGAGGATGTTAAAAGAGCATATAAATTAGTATTAATAGTCAATTTTACTATGACGCATTAAATATAAAACTATTTATTTATTTAAACAAAGTACACGCAAGATTTTTTGTACAGTGATGATATATAGAGTCACGACACCTCATCGTTCATGCTCGACGGGGGGTGTTTATATGTGGACCCGTGAGAATCTCGTGACCAGTATTATGGTTCTTAATTATAACCAAAAACAAAACCTATCAGAACACCTTTTTTAGCTTTAGCTTGATTACAAGTATTAATCTGCTGAAAATTAGTATAAAGTTACAAGACGTACGTGTCATTCATGAATGAATTTGATGACACTCTTCTCCACTTTATATGTGATAGGCGTATAAAAAGAAATTGATTTCAGGCAAACCAGGCGTAAGAGATCACTTGGCAGGCAGTGTCCAACCGTCCATTTGGAGCAAGAAGGTGATATATATATTATATATAAAGGGAATTAAGAATCAAACCATACCGATACAAGGACGGACTAGTCTCCACAGTCCACAAGACCACACATTCGTACATAGGAATTTTTTTCCTTTCCTTTTTATTTATTAATCATGTATATCATTCTTCGTCATGGAAATGGTGATAATCGTGTACTTGCCTTCCTCAACCTCCAAATATTCTTCTATCTTACTGGAAAATCTTTCAAACAAATCATCCATGATCTCTTCTCCAAAATGACCCACCAGCATCGATTCTGCAACCACCCTTACACTCATGGCCACAGACTTTCCTCTACCGGGTTTTTCAAAACTAAACCCTTTGTTACTCTTGTCATCCATGTTACAATCCCAGTCCACTTCAAATGTTTCAAATCGATGAATGTTGAAGGTTCCTTCTGTTTGGATCACGGCCTTAGCTTCCTCTATAGTAGGTGCATAAAATGGCAGATTGAACCTGTCCAATTTCGCCTCTTCAACTTTTCCCTGGATTAATTCCGCATAATAAGAAATACAAAGCGAAAAACAACCCTCTTGTTTGCACTAAAAAGTCTGATGTTTGCCTGCCCTTAATGCAACTAATAGTACCTTATGTTCAGCAGAGAAAAAGAAGAAAATAATACTACTGTACCTCTAGGACCATGTCATTTAGAGTGATTCCTAATAACTCCCAGATGGAGCAGGTTTGGTTGCTAGAAGAATCAGCTTTCCTGGTACTACCCATCATCACAAGGACCATGTGACCACCAGGGACCATCTCTTGCGAACGTGATCTTAAAAATAATGTGAAGTCTTTCTCAAAAAGATCCGAGTAGGCTTTAAGCACATTATGGGGGCTTGTCTTTGCTATGTGAATATTACCCTTGTTTAATGGAACCCCTGATTCCCCTACAAGCCCTTCAGGGACCTGTAAATACAATTTTCAACATGTTTCAGGTGAATATTTATAGGAAGCAATTCCATGCATGTTTTTTAAAGAAATGTTTTTAGAGTGACGTGATGCCTTTTTAGAAGAAAAATAGTACCAAAAGCATCTCCATAATGCCACCAAGCATGCTCTCTCTCTCTCTCTTTTTTTTTTTTTCCAGTGATGACAGAGATGTGTTATATATCCTTCTAATATGATTATCCTACGGCCACCAAAAGGAAACAGATAAAGGTCATAAGTGCTAACCTGGGAACGCCAATGAAGACTGTTAGAAGAGTAAACAAAATGAAGAAAACAGTCGGGAAATAGCCTCCCATAGAAAGTTCCAGGCATTCCTGCGATGAAACAAGGCTCAAACTCACTTCCCTTCTCTTTCTTTAGTTTCTCATAAAAACTCGGCAAAGACCTGAATATGATATTGAAATCATTTCCCGGAAGATCATTAAGGAACACTTGGAACATGGGTGCCTTGTGATTAAAGCGTTGGCATGTTGCATGGATGATGTCCATAATCTCCCAAACCAACGACAGCGTGTTGGGTCCTGATGAACATCCCAAATCTGCTAGTTTTACACACTTGGGGAAGCTGCTTAAGGAGAGCCGTACTACGCTTTCTTCTAATATTGGCTTTGCCTTGAGCATCACCTCTTTCTGGAAGAAAAATCAAGTGGTTCAATAGTTTTTCGAACGAAATGGATGAAGAGAATGACTAAAAACATTGCAAATTGTGATTGTATCTGTGGGTAAGAGAGATAATACCTGAATTAAAGAATTTTTGGCATAGCTTGTTTCTCCGTCTCCTCCATTCATGCAGAGAAATTGATTCACTTCCATCTCTAGTCTGCGTGGATTGGTTCCCTTGGTTCGAATATAAATAGTTAGAGATATGATATATCTAATTCTTATAAATCTTTTCTGTTTTTTTTCTTTTTCTTTTTATTTATTTATCAAATGGTGACTTAACAAATCCCATTACCTAGTCTTCTCTGCCTTTCAAGATCAATCGAACAGGAACCGTCCGTATATGTTCTAAGGGACAAGACACCAAAATGTCAAAAACAGAAAAAACACCCAGGCAGGGCCGGCTCAAGGGGTAGGTAATATTAACGTCATCTTAAATTGGCAAAGTCAGATTCAAAATTTTTCTAATATAACATGTTTTGCCTTTTGTCTTTTGTCTGTTCTGTTTAAAACATATTTCTATATTGAATTATTTATTTATTAGTTAAAGTAATAATAAATTATTATTGTCGTTTTAATATTTTTTATTTTTATTTTTATCTAATTAATTTTTCTCATATTTTGCAATTTTACCTATCATAAGTTAATTAATAATTAAATTATAATTAAATTATTATTTAAAAAATAATATTTTCAATGGTCATTTAATATTAAAAACTACAAATTTTTTTATTAAACTCACCTAAAATTCCATATAAATGTTTTAATTACCAACCAAATATCTAAAACAATGAGTATGGGAAAGACTCTTCTACCAGGCAAGAATCACTATTGCAAATTCCATGCCACTGATTGATTTCCTCTAAAACTAAAACTTATATAGACTGGAAATAAAAAAAGACTGGAAAAATGATTCCAAGCCACTGGCTTGATTCCAGGCCAATTACCAGAGACAAAATAAAATTATTAATTTCATATAATTGTACGGTTGCATGACCAATTCAAGCAAATAATTAGTCAACTGTTTCTTGTATAATAGGGTAGAAGTCACCTTTCAGATGCGGAATTGACAATTATTATCTGTTAGAAAATGCAAAGCAAGAGCTCACTATGACTTGGCATCAAATTAAGCATCTGAATGAGCATATGACACAGCTTTGAACACATTCTTATCTCGAGGAAAAAGAAGAAGCATCATTTCTGTTGAGAAATATGGATAAGGTCTTTGGTATATTTATAAGGAATGAACAATCCTCTTTTGTAGAATCGGTTTTATGAGATGAGTTAGGCCTATGAATTCCTTCATGGTATCAAAGTCTGTCACAGGATGAATAGGGGCACACATTACTTACTCCGTGATAAGGACCAGAAAAAATATTGGCCTGCACCGAGGGAGAGTGTTAAGGAATAATCACAAATTGCCTGTAGACAAGATCTTAGGTATGTTTATAAAGAATGAACAATCCTATCTTGTAGAATCGGTTTTATAAGATGAGTTAGGTCCAAAAATTTCTTCAATTTCTAAGACTTGGGAATTCTCTTATCGGCATATCCAATCTCCAAGACATGCGCATTTCACTAAATATTACATCAAGCATCTGCTTTTTGACAACTATAATCTTTTGAAAATTATGAGATTAAGGTTTTCTTAAAATAATATTTACATAAATAAACTCATTATTTTTCATCGACTTGACTCTTTCTTTTTCTAAATAACCAAAAATTTCTTATAGTAAATTAATAATCCTAAAATAGAAACTGTTTGATATACAATGGAAGGGAAAATGCATACTGCATATTTGCATTACACACCTTTTTTTTTCTTTTTTTTGTTGGCGTAAAGTGCATCACACTCTTCTAAGTAATTCTATAGCACAGAGTACTCTTCTTCCCTTCGAAGCCTTTGATGCCAGGCAATGAAAGCCTCAACCTTTCGCTGGAACTCCTCGCTGCTCATTTCATCTTCGGGACATGATGAACTTTTCGCCAACCTCTCACAACAACGTCGAGCAGTATTCTCCATGCATTTTTCTTTCTCCTGGACCTCTCGGCTTGTTTTCTCGCACAACGTCCCGCCATTTGAATACTGCGAGTAACTCTCAAGTACCGTCCAGTAATCCGTGACTGCAGTCTCATCAGAAATATTGCTATGCTCGTCAAGTTTTGGGGTCTCGTCTGGGTGAACCTTCCGATTGATCTTTTCACTGTTCTTGATGAACTCCTCATAAAGATCAAATCCTGAAGTCTTTGTTGTAGAATCTCGAGCTGAAAACTGACCGGACTTGGCGAAAAGGGTGATAATGATAACATTTCCGACGAAAAACACGAAGCGAGGGCTCACCAAGACGAGTTTCACATCACGGAAATACCCGGTGGAGTTGTTGACAGCAAGTGGGAGTTGCATGGAAAGCCTAGAAATCAAGACAAGAACAACACATACCTCGATTACCCGGCAAAGGCTTGCGATCTTTTGAAGCTGGCGATGCCTCAGCATCAACGCGTTTGCCTTCTCAGCTTTGATGCTGTAGAAATTGAATGAATCCATTTGCATATACAGGGCTTGATAGACAAAAGGATTGAGGATTTTTACTTCCTTTTTTTTTCTATGTTTTGCAGTTTTCACTCGAAAGGGAACTGAGTTTTCATCACAGCTTCATTAGCGACCATTTGTCTGAACAAAGAAAAGAGAAAAAATGCTTCCATCATGGAAGACGACAAGGCGGAGTTGAGATTTCGGAGCATAGAGACAGTTAGAAAGGCAGCCAAGGCTTCAGAGGTAAATAGAGAGAATTGGAAAGCCAAATCAAAACAAAGTGAACAATATTTTATGCTCTGTTTGTTCAAAAGGGGTTGTTCTTCAACTCTCTAGGAAGTTTCTATTTATAGGCTGTAGAATTACACCTTTTACTGTTTCTTTTTCTTTTTTCATGTTTGCTTGATTTCTTTAACTTTCTATTGTTTTTATTTCTCTCTCTCTGAAACTATTTACCTTTATTTTTCCTGAGCAAAGTAATTTACTTATCTCGAATATTCAAATGTTGGCTTCTTTGTACCATTGAGGATCATTTTGCCATGCTTTTGGAGATATGTGCTGGTTTTGGGTGGTTGCATTTATCCGGAAAAATAGAATAGAATAAATTCTCCATTCTCTTTGTTCGGATAAGCTTAGAATTTTGGCTATATATCTCTTGAGAATACAAAATTTTATGCTATGCGTGGCCTATTCTGCTTCCTTTATAAGATGTCATGACTTTGTACGATACGTTCGATACGTTAGATATATTTTATAATAAAATAATTTACAATATAACTATCACATATTTTCAGGCCAGTTCCTTAGTTTAATTTTATCAAATCTGGCTAAAGTATTCTTTTAAAAATAGATTACACAATGTTGGGTAGGGTTGTAAATAAATCGGTCTACTCAATAGCTCGTTCGGTAAAACTCGAATCGAATTTGACTCGTGAAAAAAAAAAAACTTGTTCGTAAAAGCAGATACCCGCTTGATTTGTAAATGACACATATCCGACAAAACTTGACTCGACTCGGCTAAGACTCGTTAAGGCCCGCTCGTTTATGCTCAAGTGGATTCGTTAACTCGACTTGATTAAAACTCATTTATATATTGATAAATATATACATACACCTATGTATATATACATATATATGTATTAGCTAATAATATAAGCAAACCACTTTTATAATTAAATATATAATATATAATCTAATTACTTATGTCTATATAGTAAATATACTTTATAGCATAAAATTTAATAGTTTCATATACTAATAAGTAGTATGTAGAAATCATATATGAAATAGATATATGCTATCATATTAAGTGTATATATTAATAATATATGTAACCTAATATATTGTTATTTTGGATAAATATCAACTAGTTAGATATTTTAATTATTTATAAATTTTTTTAAGATTTTATAATTCAATAGAGGTTCTACTTGTTAGTTGTATAAATTCAATATTAGATCTTTTATTTTATTTATTTATTATTAAATTTTATTAAAAAAAAACAATTCAAGCTCGAGCTCGGCTCGACTCGAACCCGTTTGTGGGACGAGCTCGAACTTGAGTTGAGAGTTTCTCTTATCGAGCCAAGCTCGAACAAAGAATAAAAAAAAATCTCAAACTCAAGCTCGAGTATTTGGAGTCGAGCCGAGTTCGGCAAGCTAAATTACGGCCATTGTTGGGGTTGGAAGCAAACCACAAAGAACGACACATCGTTCATAGGTTCTTGGGAGCCACCGAAAAGAGCGACACGTCGTTGTGGTGTTGAAGTCAAAAGAGGGGGTAAATAGGGAACGACGTCGTACGTAGCTGGGTTTACATGATCGACATTCGAAACCCTAGTTCTATAAAGCGCCTCCGCCCCTACTCAGCTACTTCTGCTTCTTCTTGGCGCCTCCCTCTTCGCCTATCCCTCCTTCCCTGTGATCCGATCCGATGGTATACAACTCTGTTATTGGATTATCCTAAAGATTCATCATTAGCTGTGAAGCTTCTCTCTCTCTCACTCTCAACTAAATTTTGGATTTTTTTGTTTCTTGTCGCAGGCTCCAAAGAAAGACAAGGCTCCTCCACCGTCCTCCAAGCCTGCCAAATCTGGCGGTGGAAAGCAGAAGAAGAAGGTTAAATCCACTCTAATTGTTGTTGTACAGTTATAATGTGCTATTGTTTTATGAGTATTTGGCAGAGACCACGAATGGATCTCTGATAATGCGTAAAGTTTGTTCATTTATTTTATTTTCTGGGGTAACAGAAGTGGAGCAAGGGAAAGCAGAAGGAAAAGGTGAACAACATGGTGCTTTTCGACCAGGGCACATATGATAAGCTCCTGTCCGAGGCTCCGAAATATAAGCTCATCACCCCCTCTATCCTCTCCGACCGTTTGAGGGTATAAGTTTATTATCGTTGTTTTATCTTTTGTTGTTGAAATATTTATGTTCGGATATCATTGCTAATCAGTTCTGTAAGCACCTCTATTGCTTTGTATATTTTTATTCGTGGGGTTAAGGTCGTTGTTGTGTGTGTTTCTGAGAAAAACCCGTTCAGTCATTGCGAACGAATTAGTTTACCAGAATGTATTTTTAGAGATACTAATTTATCAGAATCTGAGTTAAGAATTATTCGGGAGAATGTTAAACTACTAGAATCGTAGCAGTTGTTGGTGCTACACTAAAGTTTTCAGCAAAAGAAATATCATATTGGGTTGCTGTTGAGCAACAAGCCTGGATGGTCATGCTTGGGTCCGTAGTTCTTTTCAGGCGGGGGATGGTTCACATGACTGGTTCTAGTTATGAATGCCGCAATGAAGTAACCTGCACATATATGCTATTCTAACAGACCCTTTTTTTGAAGTGTTTAATTATGATAATGGAGTCTGAAGTTGTAGAATCCAAACAAATATGGCTTCCTAGTTTGATGCATAATACAAGCTTATTGTGAATGAATCAAGATGCTTACATTTTTCTACCGATAGAGGATTTCGAGTTTTTTTATTCTAAAAGAAAAGAATATTTCTAATTTCCAAAACTCATGCATCCATTGGAAGAAAGGTTAATTACTGCCAAGCTGCTACCCATTGGTAGAGGATTTTCAATCTGGGTTCATGATGTTGAGAAGGAGCTATTTGTCGTGAAGAAATGATATGAAAAATCTGTCTGTCGACAATGGATATTACCACGCCCAGTTTTTTTATTCTGTAGTTGTGATCTGTTTTGAAAACAAATTTGCATTATTATTTTAATTAGATTAAAAATTATTGATTGTTGACGAGAGCACTCCCTGGTTCAGTCTCTGGCTATAGTCATCACCTTGGTAAGTAACCATGCTAGAGGAATACTGGCATAAGCAGTCTGAATATACAGCAATGTGCTCATAATATACTCCTGCCCTCCTCTCCTTTCCTGTCCTGCCTCCCTTTAATGACTCCTGCCATGTATGTTTGTCAACTCTACTATTGGAGTAATGTGTTCTCTTTATAACTTTTCTGCTTTGCATGCTTCTCTCAGATTAATGGATCACTCGCAAGGAGGGCAATCAGAGAGTTGATGGCCAGAGGCGTGATCAGGATGGTGTCTGTACATTCAAGCCAGCAGATATACACACGGGCAACAAACACCTGATTGTTTTATTGTCTTCGCATATTTAGTTGCTGAGTTGGCTGCTGTTATTATTTCCATGTCAAGACACTCCCGGATATCTTTGTTTAATTGGGATCATACGGGGTGATTCTAGACAGTCGTCATTTTTTGAGTTTCCTTGGAATAGTGTCTACTTATAGAATGGAAATTTGATATTGGTGGTTTTGATCTTCACCCTCTCGTACTATGCTTCCCTTTTTGTGTGCATAAAGGCAAGAAAATTATGTGGTATGCAATAGGCTAAAGTTAACACCATTGAGAGATGTTGTAGTCTTGTAGATTTGAGGCATCAAAGTATGATGGTGCCATGAAACGTTGCGTCTCTAAGGATCCAGCAGAAGTGCCATAAATTGTTGTCTGTTCGTGCAGTGGATGCATTAGACCAACTAAATGATTGCTCCATAAATATATGGGCATAAGATCCATAAATGTAGGGGAAATTACCGGTGCCTTTATTGAAATCTATTTCAGCCCAAGCAAAATGACTTGGGGTTATGCTTAGACTTTCGAATTCTTTGAGTTCAAATAATTATAAACTTCTGAATTATTTATTGGTGGGCCTTTCATAGGAACAAGAAATTATAAAGTTGAGGCCCATAATCATAAACAATAGATAGATTTCGTATTTGGGCCATTTCAAAAAGTAGATAGAAATTGTTCTTTATCTTTGGGTTTCAAACATCTCCTTTCTGTCCATATGAGCTCTGATATTTTTGAGTGATGGGGAGAATAGAGTTTTTTTATTTTGAAAACTTTTCAAATTCACTACCAGACGATAAAAGTTTATAAAAAAAAAGTAAAAATAACTTTATTCTCGTGAAAAATGACATTGGATGAAGCTATTTTTTTTTCCCGTTAAAGCTTGTTGACATTGTACCAATGATACATTATGGGTTCTTCTATTATAATGCTAATGAAGTTTTGTCTTCCAGAGTGTCATCGGCAGGAACCAATAAGGAAAAATGCACGTAATCTATGGCCACCTCTCAAAAGGAGTGATTTTTGCTGTTCATAATTTAATAGCAAGCCATGTGAAGCTTTTGTCACCTAATAATTGGTGTTTATCGATATCATCCTGCACTACTACTAGTCTGTACTGTCATCTTTAGGTACCAATCAACAAAGGGCCCCTATGATAGAAACTCGAACTCTTGCCCTTGTTTTTTTTTTTCCCAGTTCAAAAATCCACATCTAAATGGGCCCACTCCATCCTTTGGGCTCAGATGAATCGGCCAGAGAAGTGTAGGGAATTTATATTTTATTGATATATACTTATTTACAAATTTACTTATCCGCATACTCAGCATATCATTATTAAAAAGTCTTCCATCTTTATTATTATAAAAAATATATATTAATGTTTTAGTTCGTTTATAGTCACAGTAAATTTCACAACAACAAGATGCTTTGATTTATAAATTATTAAATAGTATAACTTAATTTAATGTCATGGCTGTGTCACGTAAAGGACACGTTTACGGTGAAGAGAGAGCCAAGAACTAAAGTACTAACTTGGGTCGAAAGTCAGAAAAGTCATATGGTTTGGATGTTTTTCTTAAGCCCATGCCATCACAGATCAGCAAACCACCAAATCATTAATTTGCCATCCATCCCTTTCACTTTATCTCGATCCTTTTTTACGTTCTTCTGTGTGGTGTGGACTCAAATGTCAGCTTCTGGGTCCCGCCAAGGATCGTTATTCTCGTGGCATAAAGCTAGATGTGGCTATCACTGGTGAAAATGAGCAAGAATAACATCTCTGGGCAACGGGCTAGTGTCATGACTGAAGCCTCAACAATGGGGTACCGGAGCATTATTATGTATGAAGTGGACATTACTCTTTATTTGTCCAGGACATGAACAGAGATAGTCGAGTTCCTTTTCCCGTTAGGAACATAACTGTACTAGCCTGGAAACTATTGTAATTCAGTCGGCCTCATCACGAACTAATTAAGATTTGCATGAGATTTTTAAGTCTGGTATTAGTGATCTCTGTGTATCCTATCCTCTGGATAACAAGGTTTCAGATCCTGCTAGCATGTGATGTGTCTAATGTCCAAGCCGTGTCAAATGCAGACCTGATCTGTAGTAATAGGAATTTGACTTGTGTTGGATCTTCAACGAATGCTTGCTTGCTTTTGTTTTCTTTTTCTCCCCTCCCTCTCTCCCAGGAACGATACTTCTTTTTTCTCAAGCAATGCCAATTTATTATTTATTTTATAATTATATGAGACCCAAACAAAGATAAAGATACCATCCTTGAAACCATCTTTTATAATAAATAAATCAAATTCCGTAAGAATTTAGGTTCTGAAAATCGGCAAAACTATAATCAATAATCATACCTTTGAAGATCAGTAAAGTCATTATCATTCAACTGGCAACATGTCAAGTTGTAGGAAATTTCTAATCCCGGTTGTCAAATGTGTAGTAAGAAAATTTCTAGCTTGGAGAGTAGTAAGAAAATTTCTCCAGAACTGCTTGGAGTAGTAAGAAAATTTCTCCCTACTGTGCAAATTATTCTAAACAGTAATTTCCAGGCAGAGAAAACAACCTCAGATTTCGGGATGGGTGCAACATGCTTTCGTGTTATTTTGTTTTCTTGCGACTTTGGCATGAAAGTGACAGGTGTTGATAATAGCTGCTCCCACTGCAAGAAGGAACCTAGAAAGTTGGACTGTGGCAGGCAGTGGCCTCAGCCGCTCGACGGTGCATTGTGGCAAGCCTACATTAATTTTTGTCACCGTCATTTTTTTTTTTTTTTGGTATATATATATAGATACACACACCGAAATTGCAAGATTTCTAGGGAGGGCTTTCAAGCCAACATTATTCACGCATTTCACGACCTCTCAAGCTGGGTCGTACTCCTACTTTCAGGATCCTATAGCTCGCTGATCACGCTCAACTATCGCAGTTTTGGCGGTTTTGAACTTCAGGTCGCCTTTCTTCAACTTGGATTTTGTTCTTCCTTTTCTTTTTTACTGTCAAACTTGTTTTCACTTTGTGGATACTTGGAATTGATGTTTCTTAGGAACTTAACTTGGTCTGGATGCTAAGAATTTCCTTGCCATTCTAATGTGCTTCCCAGATTTAGATTTATCTTTGTTTCAGAAACTTCACCCTGAGGTTGCTTAGTTTATGCTTTTTCTTTATAGAAGTCTTATTCGTAGTGTAACTTTAAATTTCTGGCACTAGTGTCTTCCTGGTGCCTTTATGTGATCTATACTTTACTTAAGGTTCAGAGTTTTACTTCTACTCGACCAATCGTTTTAAAGAGTTGTACTTTACAGGGATTTGGGTTTCAGTATTTTGTGGGAGCATCATTCATATCTCATCCATTACAATCGGAGGTTGCTGATTTTCTGGGTTAGTCTTAGGCAACTGTAATGGATTCTTGCTGTTTGACCTTGAAACCCAATACCTATTTGGCAAAAGCAATCAAAGGTAGTCTCAGTCATGGAAATAATGGGCTTTGGGGGGAGAGGATCACAGGGAGCCTAAGTAAGAATGTATGGGCTAATCAGATGGCGAAAAGTTTGAGAAATGAGAAGAAGGTCAAGAAGCTCAAACCTGGTGTTGCTTTTGCTGTAATTACTTCCAATAATGCCCAAGACGCTGTGGTAAGTTAATTTCAATCTTTGATCTATTTCAAATGCATGAAACCGTATCATTTTCTTTGTATTCACTTCTGTTAAATACTTGGAAACATCGTGTGATCTTAGTCATTGTGTATGTCCATTGAAATTGTAAATTTATATCCATCGTCTCTGTAATTTCAATTTGATGGGGTAGTTTTATGAATGCTATCATTATTAATCTTGGGTGTAATCTCAGACCATAAAAGCACCACCCTATCATAGACGAAAAGCAGACCCAAAAAATGTGGCTTCGATCATATTAGGAGGGGGCGCAGGGACTCAACTCTTTCCTCTTACCAGCAGAGCAGCGACACCTGCTGTAAGAAAATAGCTATAGATGTATATTTGATTAATTCAATTGCTTGTAAATTAATTTAGTGGTTGAAGAAGAGCGGCTTAGCCTTTGTTAAATGTCCAGTTAGTCAGCTATTCTTACATGATGATTTGGTATGATCTGCAGGTTCCTGTGGGGGGTTGCTATAGGCTTATAGACATACCAATGAGCAATTGTATCAACAGTGGCGTAAACAAGATTTGTGTACTGACTCAGTTTAACTCTGCCTCCCTCAATCGACACATTTCTCGCACATATTTTGGAAACGGTATTAACTTTGGGGATGGATTTGTGGAGGTATAGAACCCAGCAGACATTATTTTGATGTCAGATATTTCATAAATTTATTGGTACTTAAAGCAACATGAATAAGTTCCCACTTATACAAGGGAAAACAACTTAGGTTTGACTGATTTCTCTCCTGATAGCTATTTACCAAGTATGCAGAATAAAATCTGCATCATTGGCAGATAAGTCTTTAGGGAAGCCTCATGTTTTAATTACTGCTATATACAGTATTTGGTTATCAAGAGAAGGAAAAAGATCACAATTTTCTATGTTATAAATGAATGGACCACCCAATATATGTGTTCTTTGGTAATAATTTTGCATGATCCTTGATTTTTAATGACTCAAAATGTTCCCACTTGGCAAATAGGTTCTGGCAGCCACTCAGACACCAGGGGAAGCAGGAATGAAGTGGTTCCAGGGAACGGCTGATGCTGTGAGGCAATTTTTGTGGGTATTTGAGGTGGGTGTGGAACTTTTTATTCGCAGTATAACCAAAGCAGACCCAGATATAAATAGATGGACCTTTCACCTACATTTTTAAGAAACACTAGGCTTTGCCTCCCTCAAACTATTATTCTTTTTTGCAATATAACCACCAAACTATTAAAATTGTCATCTTTCCCCAAACAACTGCTTATGGAAATTTGCCCCATTTTAACAGATTCAACCGCTAAAAGTGTGCTACACCGGTCACCAGCTATTTTCATCCATCCAATGGTTAGATCTTAACGAGGGAATTAATTGTAGCTTATGTTTCAAACTGAAGACAAAGTGACAACTTAATAATTTGGTGGTTAAATTGCAAATAACAATGAGTTTTAGGTGTAAAATATTTTCTTTATAATTTTCATTCCTTTGAATTTGAACTCTTTACTTGGAGTCTGGTATATATTACATTGATTATTGTAGGATGTCAAGAATAGAAACATCGAGAATATATTGATCTTGTGTGGGGATCATCTGTACCGAATGGATTATACGGACTTATTGCAGGTATACCATAAGTTATATAATAAGATCCACTCATTTGATTTTTCACGTCTTTAAAAAACTTGGTTTATCTATATTCAATGAATCAACAGAGCCATGTCGAGCGAAATGCTGATATTACAATATCATGTGCAGCGGTGGGCAACAGGTTTGTTCACTCTTATTTTTGTCGTCCTTTAAATTTTGTCTCTATGGGTTGACTTGCTCTGATCGTCTAGTGATCTTTAATTCTCTGTGTACTAACACAGCAATTTCTTCTGCTAAGAAAGTAGAAAAAGCTTTCTCCTCCCATGGGGGAAAAAAAGAGAACAAGAAGAAAAAGATTTTCCTCTGTTTTATGAACTTAATTTCATCTAAAATAGATTTGGCACTTTTCAGCCGTGCATCAGACTATGGATTGGTGAAGATAGACAGCAGAGGCCGTATTGTGCATTTTGCTGAAAAACCAAGGGGAGCTGACCTGAATGCAATGGTAAGCACTAAGTGAATCCAAGAATTGATTTTCTTCTTCCTATCCTAAAGATTTTTTGTTTCTCTTTTTAGCCTGATACTCTGGACAATTACTAGATTCGATCACAATTGGGAAAGATTTAAATCTTATATGCCAATGATTTTGCCCCAATGAAGCCCAAAAAGCTTCCAAATTTCTCTTGCTTTGAGCCTTTTGTAAGCTAACTGCAGACATCAGAATGATCTATCCTGAAGATTTTAAGCATGTTTCCCACATTGTTGGTATCTGCTTTTACCCATGCATGTATTTTTAAACAGTAATTGAACTCCCTTGTTACTAACAAATACAAAAATCTACTTACATCTATGCAGCAAGTGGACACACTTCTTCTGGGGTTGTCCCCTCAAGATGCTGTGAAAGCCCCATATATTGCTTCAATGGGAGTATACGTCTTTAAGACGGATATTTTACTGAAGCTTTTGAGGTGGAGATATCCTACAGCAAATGACTTTGGATCTGAAATCATTCCGGCAGCTGTGAAGGAGCATAATGTCCAAGTAAGAGAGAGCTCTTAAAGTTCGTGAAAAAATATCTTCAAAGTATGAAAAATACCTCTGTTATTGCTGAAGGGTGGTTTTTTTTTCCAGTAAGGCTCGACTGTGACATATTTCTCTTTTTTGACAGTCTTTCATATTTAGAGACTATTGGGAAGATATTGGAACCATAAAGTCCTTCTTTGATGCTAATTTGGCCCTTACTGAGGAGGTTTGTTTAATATTTTTAAGATTAATATCTGTGAATCTGATATTCACGGAGTTCCGCTGGATTCACATTCGTTTTCGTTGAGCTCTAACTCAAACGCATTTCCTCCCTCCGGAAGAAAGGGGAGGGTGAGGTTTTGGGTTTTGGAAAAAAGTCAAAAACACATTGTATGACTTACCATCTAAACAAATCCTAGTCTTATGTCTTTCTGTGAAATAGACCCGCCCGTTTATACCCTGCTTTGCTCAATCTATTTATACCTTTTTCGTCAAATATGGTGAGGTTCTGCCTGTAAAACGTTGAAGGCTTTGGAGTTTCTATTATAAGCAACTTGTACATAGCCCTTTACTACTGAAAACCAGACCTTCCATTGTATGAAACTTATATAATTGTCTTATTTCCGTGTTATGAAATCAACATATATGCAGTGACCATCTCATTTTTGCAGTTTCCAAGTTTCGAATTTTATGACCCCAAGACACCCTTTTACACATCTCCTTTATTCTTACCACCAACAAAGATTGACAATTGTCGGGTATGCTGACAGACTTTGGATCTTGTCACTTGCTTCATTGAGTTACTTGCCTTTCATGCTTCAATTGGGTTTTGCAGATTGTGGATGCAATAATCTCACATGGATGTTTCCTGAGAGAATGCAGAGTTGAACATTCAATAGTCGGTGAACGCTCAAGAATAGATTATGGTGTTGAGCTCAAAGTAATCAATCTATCACGTTTTCTGCATTTTAATCCTCAAACACAAAGAACCCAGTAGACTAGAGCGCTTTGTTTTGGGTGCTTCAAGAACTTAGTTGAGTGGCAATTTTCCATTTACAGGATACCGTGATGATGGGTGCAGACTATTACCAAACTGAATCTGAAATTGCCTCTCTCTTGGCAGAAGGGAAGGTCCCAATAGGGGTTGGACAGAATACAAAAATTAGGTAACTGGCCTTGAAATCGAGAATTATTAAATCCAGATTTAATAGTAGAAAGTTCAATGCTGACAATGTTTATTTCTTCCTTGAAAGGAACTGCATAATCGACAAGAACGCAAAGATTGGGAAAGGAGTTATCATCATGAATAAAGATGTAAGCATACCACTCATGCTCAGCCCCTGCATTTTGCCCTTCTCAACGAACTTTTTTAGCGCATAGAACTTCTGATCGAAGTGTTCATTTTTATATTCTGTCTGAATGTTATCATTGCAGGGTGTTCAAGAAGCGGATAGGCCAGAAGATGGATTTTACATTCGGTCAGGAATCACCGTTATCCTGGAGAAGGCGAAAATAGAAGATGGCTCAGTTATATAAATGGATCTCAAGTACTTTCTTTCAGAGACTGGATAGGTGCCTCATTATCAAGGAAAGAAGCAAAACCGCAGCAGCTTTCTTACTGCATGAAATCTAGAAGCTCTTTGCATCTTAAAAAAGGATTAGCTTATTAGCCTGTAAGAGTTGGCAGATGCAAGAAGTTAATAAATAAAGCAGAAGCTGCAGAACGCTTGCTGGTTGTCTGGGTGGGCAGGTGGCTGCCTTCTTCCTTTTTATTGGGTTTTCATCAAAGCCAGACAGACACTCTGTATCCATACTGATCAGGAATAATGGTATTGATGAGTTGACTCGTACCACTATCAAGTTTTCTATGTTAGTACATGAAAAATATATAACTATAAAAGATGATCTCTTTATTTATCCGGATTAGAAGGTTTAAGTATTGCATCCATTTTTTTTTTTTTTAAGAAGAGGACGGTACTCCAATTTTATTGATAGCCCTCGCTTGTGGGGGAAAAAAATTGTGGCTACAACCCGACGTCCGGGGGATACAAATAAACAAGGAAAACCAAAACCCAGACCAGACTCAAAACCAAACCTAGACAAACAGATAAAACCTACAAGAAAAAAGCTTAATCAAATTAGGAAAAAGCAATTAAACCAAACACAACATATCTAGAAAAGCACTACGAAATACGCAGATAAGGGAGACCAACTCTATCCATACGAAGAAGACCCCTCATCTTGCTGGGCAACATATCACAATCACCTGCCCAATCCGAATTAGAACCTTGAGCTCCCTGTTTTGCAACAAAATCAGCCACAGCATTACCTTCTCGAAAAACGTCTCACCGTGTACTTCATGCAAGAAAGATAAGACATGTAATTCGTCCAAAAAATCCTCTAAATACCAAATATTACAATTTCCTTTAGTAAACCAATTGACAAGAAGTTGAAAATCCATCTCAATCTCAATCCGATAAAACCCAAGCTGATAACATCGACGAACCCCTTCCACCAAACTTCTCATTTCAGCAAAATTATTGGAACATTGACCCAAAAACACAGAATAAGCTGCATGTAATTTACCATCGTCATCTCTAATAACACCCCCCGCTCTTGTCGGCCCAGGATTACCCAAACTGCTACCATCAATATTAAGCTTCACCTAACCCTGTTGAGGTCGAGTCCACCTCACCACACGAACCTTTTTAGGAATAGTAGGTAAAACTAGGATATCCAAACGATTTAAAATATCCACATTCTTGTTGGAGATCCTAGAAACTTTCATGAACAAATGCATAATTTTACGAATCCATAATTTAATAGCATGCCAAACCAACTCAACCATGTCATTCTTGTCTTCATACCTGGCTTTGCAACGCCTATCCCAAAGCTTCCAAGAGATAATAAAGGGAATGAATCCAAAAATAATCCTTAACTGAGAAGACTTGCTAGCACGACGAAACAAAAAATTTATTTGCTCTTACCAAGTTTAAAAAACACCCAAATGCACGCCTAAATGAATCGCAGCGAAACGCTAGATTTATCTAGCAAAATCGCTAGAACAAAGAACATGATTCAGATCCTCTATATGACCCCAAGAACAACAATTACATTTAGAGACCATGGGGATACCAATCATTTTGATCTTATCATCCACACTCAAGCAATTATAATAAGCCTTCCACATCATAATAGATATTTTCTTAGGAAGATTTGTATGCCAGATCCATTGAGCCCATGGTAAAGAAGGCGCCTGAACTCTGATACAATCCCAAGGACTTTTTGTAGTAAAATTCCCATCATCATCTTTCAACCAAATCAAAACATCTTGGCCATCCTTTCTTCTGGCCAAAAACTGATACAACTCAGTAGCTTTTTGTTGACCCACAAGCCTTTCCAAAAGAAAGGTATCCCACCTATTATCAATACGACACTCTTTAATTTTCAACACAGGATTATTGAGTACAGGATAATTACGACAAAAGGGACCCCCCCTCCAACCAATTATCATACCAAAAAGAAATATTCTCATCTCTCACTTTTCATTTAGAACTATTTAAGACCTCCGGAATGTCAAAACACTCAGAAAACCAAGAATATTTGGAAAAACTGGCTCTCTGATTTCAGCCTTCTCATTCACCACATAACCAACCACTATACAAGCCAAAATAGATAATATGCTATACACAGAAAAACATCTAACTTATCCCTAATAATCAGCCTATATACATGTTAATATATCTGTACAGCTAATATTAAAAGAGGAATCTTAAATTATATAACTTCCTAAATGATATACATTAACATCCCCCCTCAAATTGACGCTGGTAAGTCAACCAGTAACAATTTGCCAACCAGAAATTAATGCTGCTGTCGAGTCATTGCTTTGGTGAAGACATCAGCTACTTGGAGATCCGAAGAAATGTAAGGAAGAGATATCACCCGACTTTCCAAGGTATCTCAGATAGAATGACAATCAACCTCAATGTACCTGGTCCGTTCATAGAAAACGGGATTGGTGCCAATCTGAATAACACTAGTGTTATCAGCATGAAAAGGGATAGAAGTAGTCTGAGAAAAACCAAGCTCTCCAAGAAGACCGTGTAACCATACAATTTCAGAACAAGCAGTACATGGCACGATACTCGATCTCAGTAGAGGATTTAGAAACACGATCCTGTTTTTTACATCTCCAAGAAATTAAGGCATCACCTAAAAACATACACAAACCCGTAGTAGATCGATGCGTATCCAAACACCCAGCCCAATCAGCATCGCTATAGGCAACAAGTTGAAGAGATGAGCCTGTAGGAAAGAATAACCCGCAAGTAGGCGAACCTCGAAGATAACGGATGATGCATCGAACTGCAGAAAAATGGAGATGTCGAGGAGAAGACATAAACTGACTGACCTAATGAATAGCATAAGAGATATAGGGGCGAGTAGTGGTCAAGTAGATAAGACTCTCAACTAGGCGTCGATAGAGGGTAGGATCATCCAGAAGGTCCCCTTCATCTTTCCTGTATTTGACATTTACCTCCATATGAGTATCAACAAAAGAAGTATCCTCCAAACCAACTAAGGTAATAAGATCTTGAATATACTTATGCTGGTTCAAGAAAATATCATTGGCCCGATGATATACTTCCAGTCCTAAGAAGTATGTGAGCCGGCCAAGATCTTTCATATGGAAAGTCACATGCAACAGCTGCTGAAGCTTAGTGATCAAACCACAATCAGTGCCAGTAATGATAATATCATTCACAAAAACCAAGAGAATGACTATACCCGATGCAAACTTGTGGAAGAAGAGAGAAGAATCATACTGACTTTGTGTAAAACTGAAGGTAAGAAGTATACTGCAAAACTTCTCAAACCAAGCCCGAGGAGCCTGCTTGAGCCCATACAGAGAAAGCATTAGCTTATAGACATCATGAGGAGAAGAAGTAGTCATACCAGAAGGAAACTTCATGTAGATCTCTTCTTGGAGATCACCATGAAGAAATGTGTTCTTCACATCCATCTGATGCAATTGCCACGACTAAGAAGCGGCAATAGCTAAAATGGTTTGAACCGTGGTCATTTTGGCAACAGGAGCATTTTGGCACATCCATCTGATGCAATAGTCAACTTCATATTCCTGTTTGTTTTCCAGAGCTACTAGACGCGCTTTGTGCCGGTCCAAAGAGCCATCAGAACAAAACTTTACAGAGAAAACCTATTTACTTCCAATAGGCTTGACTGTAGGGGCAAGGAACAATATCTCAAGTATGATTATCCGCAAGTGCTTGAAGTTCTGTTTGCATTGCATTTTGCCAACACTCATGTTCCATGGCCTATTTGTAGCAATAGGGAATGGAAATAGAGGATAAAGTAGCTACAAGAGAGACAGGGGAGGAGAAACCATACCAATTAGGGGGTTGAGAAGGGCGAGTAGACCGGCAAAGAGTAATGGAAGCAGGAGCAAGATCAGACGCCAGGTCAAGATCGTGAGAGGGCACAGAGGAAGTGGAACCAAACCCATGTCGACTATGTCTTGCATACACAAAACTAGGTTTGAACATTTCCACAATTGTTGGGAAATCAGAGAAGCTAGGCAGAAAAGATATAGATGTAGATGACAGCTCAACATGAGATGGAAAGAAATATTGATTTTCAAAGAAAACCACATTCCTATAAACACATATACGACAAGCATGGGGATTATAACAAACATAACCCTTTTAAGGTGTAGCATAACCAAGAAAAGCACACTTAATAGATTGACCAGTAAGTTTATGTCGTTTATAAGCAGGAGATGCACAAAACAAATACAACCAAATGCCCGAAGATCCGAATAGAAGGAGAATGACCAAAAAACTTAAAGAATGGAGAAACATGATGTAACATAGGAGAGGGTAAGCGATTGATCAAATGAACCGAAGTAGAAAGCACTTCACACCAAAAACGAGGAGGAACAGATGATTCAAGTAAAGGGTTCTTACCACATCAAGAAGGTGACGATTTTTCCTTTCAGCAACACCATTTTGTTGCGGTGTCGAAGGACAAGAACGTTGAGAGATGATCCCTTTGCTTTGAAGAAATTCTTAAAACTCATTAGATATGTATTCTCCGCCAGAATCAAAGCGCAAAACCTTGATACTGGTAGAGAATTAAGCCTCAATAAGAGTAAAAAAGCGCTTAAATACTGAAAAAACTTCGAGTTTAGCCCGTAGGAAGTAAGCCCAAGTAAAACGACTAAAGTCATTAATTAAAATAACAAAGTACTTGTAATGCGCATGTGAAACAACAGGTGCAATCTCCCAAACATCACTATGAATAATATCGAAACATTGTGAGGCACGAGATACATGATAAGGAAAAGGTAGAACTTTACTTTTGCCAAGTTTGCATAATGTACAATTAAGAGAAACATCAAGAGAAAAATATGTTTTATTGCTCAATAAACCAGAATTAAACAAAGTACATCAGAGTTTGGGTGGCCTAGACATCTATGCCACATCTTACTTCCAGAACCAATAACATTACATGCAAAGGAAAGTAAAGGAAAACTGGGAATAATGGTGAAAGGAGAAACGTGGAGAGGAAAGAGGCGTCCCACTTTAGGCCCCTTCACGATCATCTTCCCTGACATTTGATCCTGCACAACACAACCAAAATGAGAGAATTGGACATTACAATTATTATCAACCAATTAACCAACAGAAATAAGATTTGTGGAGAGGTTAGGAGACATAAAAACATCAGTGAGAGAAGAGAAAAGATCACTAACAGTACTGATAGACAGACAACTGCCATCAGCGGTGTTAATTTTCAAATTTTCATCATAATTTCTGACATTAGAAAGAGGAACAACAGTATTGGTCATATTGGTTAGAGGCTCCGGAGTCAAAATATCATGGCTTAGAAGAAACTTTATGATTACCTGAGAGCCCAAAAGCAGAAAAAGTAGAAATAATCATATGTTGTACCATTTTAGGAGTGTGTTCGGGTTTGCTAAGGCTGTAGGAGCAGGAATAGGAACAACTGGCGAGGCAGCAAGCAATGCAATAGAACTAGAGGCACCGGTAGAGGCATGATAAGCACTACCTTGCTTCCTTTCAGGTCGAATGGGACAAGCAGAGATGATATGATCCTTGCAGTAGTTACAAAACTTCTTGAGACAATCCCAAGCAATATGACCAAAAGCTTTACAACTAAAGCATTGGATAACACGCATGTCTCTACCCTTATTCCTCCCTTGTGCTGCATAAGCCACAGTAACAGGTGCACTAACATTAGCCCGATGTTCCATGCCAGCCTGAGTTACTATACACTACTCCTCATGAAGAAGTTCACTCAAACAAGCATCCAGAGATGGTACAAGATGACGATTCATCAGATTAAAGAGTGCAACTTCAAAGTTGGAACGGTGCTTCATCAAGAATTGATATCTCTTGCTTATTTCATGCACTGCTTGAACAGTAAAGAGAGCTGCAGCGGGAACATTAGCATAAACAATGTCTAAATAGTCAGTCCAAAGATTTTGAAAACCAAAGAAGTATTCCTCAATGGAGAGACTGCCATGTGTGAAATTAGCCATCTCATACTCCAATTGAAAATGTCGAGCCGTATTGTCTTGATTGTAAACCTTGTTGAGGTAATTTCACATGTCAGTGGCAGTTTTACAAGGCCTCAGATTGAGAACAAAGTGAGGCTCAACGAAGCCAATGATCCAGGTCATGACCCTAGCATCCTTGATTTTCCATTTTGACAAAGTCTCGACATCGTGAGGTGCGAGATCACTCACATCTATATGACCCCATAACTCTTTTCTCATAACAAATAAACGAAATTTAAATTCTCAGACATAGTAGTTCTTACCCGTAAATTTCACGACAAATGATTCAGAAGTCATGATGCCCGTTAAAAATAAATAAATCTAGCCAAATAGAATACATGCCCACTCCCCCACTGACTATGCCGACAGAAGCACCTGCACGTGCACACCAAATGTCAACAAATGCACCTGCACAAAGCTCTCCGATAAGCACCAAACTGCTCCAGATAACGCCGATAGTCAGAGAAACTATCACCCACATGCAAGACAATGTACCACAGCCCACAAATCACTCACAAAATGTGCCGACAACCTCAAAAATCCACAATACACTCTGAAACAGAGTGCCAATAATCACCTCTACAGACGAAATTTTTTTTTCAGAAACAGACACCAAAAACCAACGCAAACAGCACAGATAATGTGCAAGAAACACTTAAAAGGGTGTCAAAAGTCACACGGAAGGCCAAACACGAACTCATCCAGCGCCGAGAATGAAGAACCCACAAAGAAGCCCTCGAGAAAGGGAAAAAAAATCGTAGCAACAGGAAAACTATGAACCTGCTCTTGATACTATGTCAAAACACTCAGAAAATCAAGAATATTTGGAAATTTTGGCTCTTTGATTTCAGCCTTCTCATTCACCACGTCACCAGCCAATAAACAAGCCAAAATAGATAATATGCTATACACGGAAAAACATCTAATTGATCCCTAATAATCAGCCTATATACATGTTAATATATCTGTACAGCTAATATTAAAATATAAATCCTAAATTGTATAACTTCCTAAAAGATATATATTAACACGGAATACTACTAGCAATAGAGTTCCAAAAATGAGTTTTCTTAGTAGGCCCCAAAAGGGATAAATGGTTACCCTTAGCATACTTTCCTCTAAAGAAATTAGCCCATAAAGATTGACCCTTAATGAGACGTTAAGCCAATTTCCAGTGTAATGCCTTTTGAATATCTCCAAAATCCCTTATACCCAGACCTCCTTCATCAATAGGTCTACAAATATGATTCCAAGAAATCCATTTTTATTTACCTTTGCCATCAGAATCACCCCAAAAGAAAGAGCTCAAGAGTCTATTTAAGGCCTTGAGCACTACCTTTGGAACATGTAGCATAGCAAGAAGTTAAGTGGCCATACTCAAAAGAACATACCGGAGAAGAATAATTCTACCACTTACAGAAAGCAATTTCATTTTCTAACCCGCAATTTTCTTTTTAACTTTCCCAAAAAACTCACCAAAATCAGAAACCCTCAGTTTACCAACCACAATATGCACACCCAGATACATAAAAAGAAAAGATCCTTCCGAAAACTCGATAATACGAAGGAGAGAAATCTTTCTGGAGACCGGAATTTTTTTTTAATAGTAGATGGCACTCTTATCCTTATTAAGGACTTAGACACGCCCAAGTTTCATAACGGTTTAAAACCTTCATCAAACTTCTCATAAATCTCATCCCACCATCGGCAAAAATAACGATTTCATCAGCATACATAAGGTTGAAAATAAGAGGGATACCTCTTGCTTGAGTAAACTAACCAATTTTGCCAATCTCAAAGAATTGCTTGAGAAGATGAGAGAGCACATATTACATAATGATAAACAAATAGGGCGAAAGAAAGTCTCATTGCCTCAGACCACGACCACTTTTAAAGAAACCCATGGAGGTGTCATTCATATTAATAGAGTACCAAGAAAAGGAGGGCCTGCCGGAGGCGGCAAGTCATCGACGGCCACCATGCAGCCTACATGAAGCCCAAGCAGAAACACAAAAAATCCTCGCAGAGCATAAAGTTATAAAAGTGATTCATTAGGAAGTAAAAGAGTTAAAATATAAATTAACAACATTAAATTTATCTCTTCTCGCCTCGATTAAACATAATCCAATCCAAATCAATCGGATGCTAGGACGGTGAAGAAGAAAGAGACCCCCATTTTCCGACCTTAAACCTTTATGATAAAAATCAGCAAAGTTGATCTCGGCGGCTTCCCTCCGACGCTTTCCCAATCACACCCCCATCAGCTACATTCCTGTTCCTGGCATCAAAAAATTCATCCGGTAGGTCGATCAATATTATTAATAAGCACAAGAACTATTAATTTCTCTTTCAACTTGATTTTGTGAGAAAAAAAAACCATACCATGATAATTATTTTTCAGTTTTTCTTTACATGTTTTTCTCATTTATTATAAGCTCCTGGATTAAAAACTGCGGATACTTTTTAGGGATGCCATACAGATGTACGATAATGATGTGTTTGGTGTGCCATTGCGAATATTTTAAGACACCGAAGCTTTCCCCCAGAGGATTTTCGGACCTGCAGAGAAGAGAATGAATGCATCATCATTCAAGAGAGCATGGAAAGGGAAATCTCTGCTTTCCCTCATCTGTTAGTTTCCAGATGAGGTTTTTTCAGCCTAACAAAAAACGGTAGCTAAAAAACACCAAATGCATCTGACTCCTGTCCACTTCCCAACCACATTACAATAAAGTTTAGAGTATTCTCTCACAAATTGCAATCATTCAAAGGATACCATCAGGAAAACACACAGTAAAAGCTCAGAGAAATAAAAAGGAAAGAAATAACACAGCAAAAGTAAATAATGTACAAACACAGGATACTCGAAACAGAATTTTAAGCTCCCTCTCTCTAACGTCTCATACATATGCGTGTCTTTGTGTCGGTTTCTTTTCTAAGTGCTTGGTTCCTTGGCAGTACTCAGGTCTCACTGTGATTATTCTGGAAGGAAGAGGAGGCCACATCAGCAGAGTATGGCAGATACTTTTGAAGTCATCATGATATTAGTCTGGCTGCGCCTCTTATCCTCCCAGACGCGTTGCCATGTTCAAGGAACAAATCCTCTTTGGAGTTCCTCCACTGCACCTCAAGAAAACCTATTCTTCTAGAGAGAGATGAAAAACAACAGATAACTCGCAATCAGAAAAGGAAATGAACAAAAAAACTAATCCATATATCTTCCCTCTGATCCGATTGTGTAGCATGGCCAACGCTTTGTTTCCCTTTCTCAACAACTTAAACGGGACGGGCACTACTCCATTGGACCTCTTTTGTAATCTTCCTTCCACAGATCTCTTTGCTTACTCTTAAACGAACCCATATTACTCTGGGCACGGTTATCTCAAGACCCCTTCGGAATTCCAAACAACGAGAGACCCTCTTTTCCTAAACTCACATGAACGGAAACCACGCATAGACTTCCCCATCAGAGCCATAGCAGCAATGCTTGGAAATCGCTTCTTTTGAAAATCATCTAATGTTGCCTTTGAACACTGTGGCTGACAAACCACCACAGATTTGGGTGTCTTTCGGGGAGTAGCCGCCGAATTATGACACCACCGCCGAATCCAAGGATGTGAAAGAGTTACATGTTGACTTTTCTTCACTGAATCAACAGTAGAAGGATCACCATTCCTAAGAAAGATTGCATTTTGATCTAATGCCATCTGCTCTTTTCCACGGCATATACCCATGGTGGGATCCGAACTGCTTGTGCCACATTTCAAAACTTTGCTGAATAACTTGTTGACTTTTTCGTGGGAAGAGGATTCTTCCAATTTTGAGCTCTTGGTACCATGAGCAGAGCTACAAGAACTCAGCTTGAGTCGTTTGACCCACCTGCTGCTTGGCTCAGGTCCCAGATGGCCATCAGGACAACCACTAGATTTGGAAGTCCCAGGCTGCTCAGTATGTGAGAGGAGGAGGTTTTCGACGTCCAAACTCTGGGTTCTTGATGGGCTAGTCTCCCTGCAACCCACTGGGCTTGCCAAAGCAGGAAAATCGGGAAGTGCTTGATTTATATCACATAACTCCCTGGTCACGGGTATGCTCCTCATTTCTTCTCTAGCTGAAGCGTCTGCAGCTCGAGATGTTGGTGACTTCCCCTTGAGGCCCTACAAAACTCAATTTTTGTGATTGCTTTAGCATAGCACACAGAAAGTTTAAATACTAGCACAAAATCATTTTGTACAGGATGACTACTACAAGCCCAATTTACTTGGAAGACAAGCAGACACATGGTCTAGTCAATAAGAAAACTACTAATAGGACACAACCTATCAAGAGTTACCTTATCAGATGGGGATGAAGCAAGACCTGCAGCAAACAGGCAGCACTATCAGCCAGTGAACGAAAAAGCTTAACAATACACGTGCAAATTAAGCACAATGCCTATTGAGCAAAAATAAACTACAACAAGACCATAACCACAACACAATAAAAAGCATCTTATTCTTAGGTCTTGTTCACTTTCACAAAACTTTTCATCTCATCTAATCATTACAATTTTTTCAAATTCTCACACAAAATAAAATGAACAATTCAACTTTTTCAAATCTCAAAGCAAAAATAATATTAAAAATATATATTCTAATAATATTTTATTCAATTTTCAACTTTTATTTCAACTCATCTCATCTCATCAGCAAAAACAAACGAGACCTTAGTGTAATGATGTAGATCCTAGATTTCTATCCATAAAACTCAGTACAATGCCATTGAATCGAATCCAGAATATTGAACACAGCAGTATACATACCAGGAAGATGGCTCTCCCGTAAAGCATCCATGTCCATAGTATCAGTTTGAGCTGATGATTCGGTCTTCAATCCAACTGAAACATTTACATCTTTAACATATCCTTGCCCATCACTTTCTATGGAGCTGTCTAGAGGTTGCAGTTTCAATCCTTGCTGAACTTGGAAACGGAAATCAGGTGATAAACTGAGAAGCTCGCCAAAATATTTTCCTTTGAATTTGGCAGATACAGTTGATTCTCTCAATATTTGATGTTTATCAGATAAGGCAACATTGGTCTTTTCCATGATCATAAAATGACGAGTTGTTTCGGAGAACTTGGAAGGACTTCTATGTGATCCTCCCATGGAGTTGATGGTAGTGTATATTCTCATAGTCTCCACATCATGAACAGAGTATGGAAGTCTTGGTAGCAAATGACATCCGTGATATAAATCTTCTGATTTGGTCACCTCTGGGAGGCTGCTCTGGCTTGAAAACAATCCCATACCTGAATGGTTTTTCATATTATGCAACTGTTTACCAAGAAAATGTGCTTGCTGGTTACTACTGCTTGTAGAGGGATCATGGAGCAACAGAGTTGCGTCTTTCTGCCTAAGCAATGACTTCCCACATGTTCTGGAATCTAATAGGTTACTCACTTCCTTCTCATGAACCAAAATAGTGGAATGGCTGCAATGATTGGTATCCTGGACACATTCTTTGGATGTCATGATGGAGTTTGATTTATGTATTTCTTCTTTTCTAGACATGAAGGGCTGCAATGGAGTCCTTCTGCTGTTAAATCCATGTGGCACAATTTTTAAACTTGACTTCGTAAAATCATCATGAAGAGATGTTGAAGCAGCTAGGCTGTTCATATCAAGATCTTTGTGAGATTTCACCTGCTGCTCTGAGTAATGTGAGATGCCTCCAGATTGAAAATGACATTCAAGAGTGCCTGTTTCTGGAGGAGCCCTTGCAGATTTTGAAGGTAAATGACTCTCGCTTCGGTGAAGTGAACCAGTAACACGTCCAGACTTGGAGCCATTTTGAGAACTTGGTACTCCCCCATGACACGTGGTTTCATCATTCTTTAAAGCCAAAACAACACCCTTTCTCTTTTGAGAAAGATTGAACATGGGAAAGGGCTGGAAACCCAAACTTTCTCTCCTAAGTTGTTTTGAACCTGCTGCCAGACTCTCATTGATAATATCGACTGTCTTGGATTTAGCTACTTCTGCAAATCCTTTGGCATAAATTTCTGTCCCTATCTCTGGCCCACTAAGTACAGGGTGCTTCACAGGATCATGAATTTCTTGCTTGGACTCATAATGAATTGACATATTACCGCAAGCCTGAGTAGCTGACTTACAGCTTGTTCTCATCGAGTGACCCATCCAAACAGATTGGTAACGACGCACTGGTTTACCCGCCATTGCACCACTACCATGATAGGATTGTGTAACTTGATCAGACATGGCACTTAGTTATGTTTCCCAATCAATAACTATCCCTCATTAGTTCATCATCACCTGTACATACCATTCAGCAAAAAGGAAAAACAAAAGGTTTAGGGAACTCCACCTTTTATCATGTATATGATTGCCACTTCAATATGGTTAGACGAATTATCTAAAGCTCAAAAAATCATAGATACCTAGCACATAATATCCACATGAAATGAAGGATATGCAAAAATACATAATGGGCGGTTTTGTGGCAATGCAAATTGGGCATCTATTACAAAATCCTATTGTTTCATTAAAATATAGCTCGAGGATGTCAAAGTCTCCTAGTTATTTCCAACAATTTCTTCACTTCAAGAATAATCAAAGTAAAACAACGAAGTATTTTAGTCACTTGCAGCATCCATAGCACGTCATCTTGAGTTTTTAGAAAGCTTTGGTACAAGGGAGGCTTGTACGTTACATTTGTGATTTTCCCAGAACACAGAACGTGTTGTTGTCTATCAGTTTTAACTTCTGCGAAAAAAGATCCTATATCTTGATATCACGTTTCTGAGGTCACTCCTGAATACCCTCTACCTCTCGCTCTTTCTGTTATTTTTATCATATGCTTTGTTGTGATAAACAGCAATTTATTGGAACAAGGCGCGGTTGAAGCGGTTTTAACCAAATATAACCAAATAATAAGAACAACAATAAAATTAGGCTTAGTCCAAGTGAATTCTTGGGTAAAGGTTTCTTACAAACAACCACTTTCCATTTCCACACTCTTGCTTAGGCAAGAGACATCGATTTTTGTTAAAAATAATTAAAATTACAAAATAATAAAAAGGACTTACCATGGGTTACGGAGACAGCGAAGATAGAGGTGTGAGGTTCAAGAGAGGCCGTAGATCCAGAGCGAGAGATCGAAACAGAAACAGAAACAGGAAGTTCTTGAAGTTCGGAAGAAATCTTGTGGACATGGATAATTGGAAGTATAAATACTAGATAGCAGTGGAGGAGGAAAAGCAGGAACAGGAAGAAGAGGAAGCTTAGCGGAAGCTGGGAGTTTGAAGCCGAGTTTCACTTTGTATCTGTGCTCTGCTCTGCTCAGCCGCATACGCCTTAGGCTGTAAGCAGGAGAGGAGAGAGAGAGAGAGAGAGCGCGCGCGAGAGGTCGTCAAGAGAAGGGACCCGCCCACCTGCACTTTTCCAAGTGGTCATGACTCATTGTTCTTTTCTATCTTCTTCTCTTCCTTTCTCCTCTGTTCTGTTTGCCGTTTGCGGCGCAAATAATAATTTTTATTTTTTTAGGCCCACTTGATACACAGTTCAGATAAGATGAGATGAGATATTTTGAATAATAGTTAAATAAAATATTAATAAAATATATTTTTTAGTATTATTTTTATGTTAGAATTTAAAAAGTTATATTATTTATTATATTTTTATATAGAAATTTAAAAAAATTATAATAATTAAAATAAAATTAAATAAGATAAGATAGTGATTTTATGTAAACAAACGGGATAATCTCCGTCGGTATATTGAAAAGATAAATGCTACCTGCAGTAGGAAGTGTACATATCGTATAATTATTATTTTTTTAAAAGCAAGATTTATTATTACAAAAATATTTATATAAGTTATGTATTTATGTAAATCGTTTTAAAAAAATGAATAAATATTATATTTATATAAAAAATTATTTTTTTAATTGTAAATCACACTCTTTTCAAAATGATTACACAATATTTATATATTTTATAACTGTATGTAATATTACTTAATAAGTAAATATAAAATTTATATAAAAAATTAATTTTTTAATATTTAACTCCATTCTTTTTTAAAAAACAATTATATCTAACATTGAACGTATACACATTTAATGCATTGTTTAAGGCTTTCATAGGATAAATTAACGGTGGAAAAAATGGGAATGCTTGGAATAGTCTTGGGAGTTGGAATATAGAATTCTTTTGGACTATATTCGGATGTTAAACTCATTTCAATTTATATCAAATATAAAATCTTTTATTTTTTCATAAAAAGTTAAATATATCTATTTCAAGTCAAATTATTCAACAACTCCGCACCAAACGCAGCATAGAATGCTATGTATTGGTCAGCCTGTAAAATTATAATATCTTCCCAGACTTGCTGGAAGTCTGCACGTTTTCAGCTGCTACAAATATCTTTTCCTCCGGAAAAAAATATCTTCGCCAGCCGAGGTTGCGGTTACAGACAAGCTGGCATCTCCAATCAATCGGAGCATATGAATTCGGACTAGCTTTTGTGACGTGAGTGTTGTAACACGTATCGTTTTCGTTCATTGCTGATAAAAGAAAGACTGAAATTCAAATGCCTTCATATAACTGCACGAAAATATGGTGGTCCTTTTGAGCACAAGACTGTAAAATCAGCTTCACACACCGACACACCAGATCGATGGGTTCGGCTGGTCGAGCCGAGCCGAGGACTCAAGAGCTGGATAAAAAAAAATAAACGAAGAGTCATATTACCGCGTAACTCATTGGATTTGTTGGATACGAGGATCACCACGCACGGCCGTCCCCACCACCCACCCTATGTTTTGGTCGATATTTGTCCACGTCACGTCCGTACTGAATGAACATTTCTAAAATGAAAATGATTTGCAGACAGCAATTCATTTAATGTGACTTCATAAGAAAAAGCAAGATGCTTGTTTTTCAAGTGGAGTTTCTGCTTGATATTATCGTTTGATACTTTATTCATTTTCTGAATATTTCTTTCGAAATTCTAGAAAATGTTTTACTCATTGGGATTAATGTTTTTTTCCTTATTGACGGGCTAACAAAATAAAAATCTGTCCCGGACAAAGTCGTGAATCTTGTTTAGGTGATATAAGCATAAAAGAGAAAAAAATGGCTAGAGGCCGAGGGGGAGGGATGGAGTGGCTAGGGGACCCTCACCACCCCCCATAACGGGTCTAGGCCACTCAAGAGGCTCCACTCCCCCTCAGTTAGGAACGGAGGAGTTTTTTTTTTTTTATTTTATATATATATATAAATTTATTTATTTACCCCATTTGGTTTTAACTTTAAATAATTTTATTTGAAAAGTTTTTACACTACTAACCAATCAGGTCGCATAATTTAATTTAAAAGAAAAATTATACTTATCATCATATACACTGCACAATAATATATGATTTGTTATTTTTATCCTTCTATTTAAACACATATATATTGATGTGTAAATATATATATTTAAATAAAAAAATAAAAATGATAAATCACATATTAATATATAATGTGAGAATAATAAATTGCATTTCTCTATTTTAAAATTTATAAATTAAATTATATTACGTAAATGATATAAATGTTACCACCTTTCTTTCTTTTTTGTGTGTTTTTATTTGTTAAGAGTTAGCACGACAAATTTTAGATGGTTTTGAATTCATCAAATATAAAAATGTTTTAAGGATATTGGGCAATAATTCTCTAATCTCACTTAATGGAATATCGACGAACGAAAAGTGATATAACACTGACTCATCTACAATTAAATTACAACTTCTTAAGATGATAATATTTGTTGATGCGTACAAATTCGTACAGCAAGCCGAGGTGGAAGAAATCACCTCGGCCTGCTATAACGATTCGGGCCTCAATCAGTATGGTCTGGTGCCCCCGACAGTTGTTTGGTGCTCCCGTGCATTACCAGTGTGTACAACCATGACGATGTATAAAAAATAAATGTAAGGAAAGTAAGAGATTGAGACACATAGATTTACGTGCTTCGACATAATATCTATGTCCACGAGTGTTTGGAGATGAGAAACTCATTATAATATACTTGTTTACAGTCTCTCATAACCTCTCGTTTTTCACTATACGATAAAGATTTTGAATATATTTACTAGAGAATACTCCATCGCTGGAGCTTCCCTTCAAGAGGTTGAATAAGAAGTCGAAGTAGAAGAAGTCTCCAAGTCGTCTGGCTGCTTGCCTTTTATCTGACCATCTTCTCGTGTGTGCTTCAGTAGTGGTAAGGGACATTCGTTTTGCGTATCTGACCACCTCTCATTCTTTCACTTTCTCCTACCACCCTTTTACCTCCTGACACATTCACTCTCTTGTCTCTTCTTGTTTCCATCTCCAACTTCTCTCTTGTCTCTTAATGATGATCTGGTCTTGGACCTGGATATTTTATTATCTTCAATATCTATTCAAAATTTTATCACATAAAACTAGAGTAGAAGTAGAGAGAAATGTGAAAAAGATTATTATTTTATTAAGTGATTATATAAAAGTTGTGATAGGTTGGTGTTTTATCATTTTTATATTTATAATCTATAAATCGTGCAAACCCTAACAATATGAAATTAAAAAACCTATGGATACCTTTAAAAAGTTAAAAATTTTAGATTTTAGTATTTAACCTAAAAAGTAATCAACGAGACATGAAAACGATGAAGGGTTTTAAGAAAACCATTGCTAGTGCTCTTCGTCTGCTTGTTTTAATAGTTTTAATTGTAATAAAGGAATACTCATAGTTTTAAGAGCCACTAATAATATTATAGCATACTATGGTGGGCCACGCTAAACTCTATGACTTGCACATCTATTCATAAATCGCATTGATACTATATTTGAATGGTCATCTAATTAATTATTATGAGCTTATCTTACAATTGATCTTATCTAACGTGAGATGCATGAGATGCATAATATATACATAACTATAATATGCAAAATGAAATACGATGAATGACATACTTGTAAATGTCATGACATGTGTGGCATGTAAACACTGGTTTTGAAATAACTGGCTTTAATAATAATATATATAACTAGCTAACGTATGTTAATCATAATTTATGATCAAGCTACTTACCTTATAGTGTTGTTTCCTAAAATTTTCAACACAAAATTGATCACGATGTTGGACTGGGAGATTTATGGGTTTTTTCTAAATAACACACGGAATTGAGATATTTATCGAGAGATTTGGGAGAGGGGGACGAATAGTTTCAGTGACTCAGTTAAAATTTTTTAACGTGAATATGACTTGTAAAGTTGTATCCTTGTTGAAATAGGATGCCAACAAGTTCGAATTCGAGTTGGACTCGATCGCGATCATTCAAGAAGAGAGTTTAAATTTAAAAACATGATCTAGTAATTTATTCAATGTAGGATTGGCAGTTATTGAAACTGTGTAGAGGACTTCAATCAGTGATAATTTTAAATTGAAATAAATTTCTAATAGCCAATCTTTAAATTCTAAAATAAGTCTAACTAGTTCAGTAAATAATAAATGAGATTTAACATAGTTATTAAGCCTAATTAAAATTCCTAATCAACTTCAATAATTTATCGCTCGTGAGTTATCCAATACGACACATTAAATATAATTCAGGCTCAATAAAAATTATTAATATCTCGATCTTAGAATTATTGGGCTAGATCGTTACATTTATCCTAGAGGGAGTATAGTTGAGATTGATTTTGATTTAATCTCCTATACAGTATAAATTAGAAATTAATAATTAACCATTGTGGCACAAGAGAAAATTAGGAAGTTCAGCGAATTTTTCAATCTTGCGACGTGTGTTAATTATTTTTGTTCTGACTTAAATTAGCGTGGCAAATTTCTTAGATATGTATGCAGTTAAATGCGCATAAGTTAGTAACTTTGAGATAATCGAAAATAAAACCTAGAGACTGTGTATGTGAATTAAATGTTGCATTAACTCCATGGCAATAGTTAGAAACGAGTAAAGATTATTATGAGTGTTAGATAGTCTTAAATCATCATTATTGTAAAAACCTCTTAAAGGGATGCATGTACTAAAATTTCCATAGAAGTTGAATGGATCAACTATCAGATAGAGCTAAATCATTTTACCTTTGAGAATCTTGTGGGTAATAATGGATGTTGAGCATTTTTTTTTTTTTTTGTAATGCAAAGATTAATTGTTCTTATATTTGAGTTTGAGCATTACAATTTTGAAACAACTTAGATTAACTTATATATAAGCACACACTCTCTAAAACTTGCTAGTATGTATGGCAAGTAAGGACATTAAAATCTGAATGTGCAAGAGTATTGATGACATTTTTTATTAGCACATTCATTTTAAAGGTTTTATCAGTGCATCTCTCTTTGGTATTAGAACTGGTAATCTTGCTTAAGTTTTATTTCTTTCTAGCGATAACAAATAGGTTCTTACATATATATGAACTTAAAAGCATCCCTTGAGAGTAATACCAAGTACATTGGAGGTTTGCATGGTAACTGTAGCAAAAGTCTGAATAATTAGGTACAACTTAATTAAGCCTAAAAAATATTTCTCGTGATTGCACTAATGCAAGATAGATTTTAGACTAAGATAATTTTTTGTAAAGTTTTATTTTCCCTTCTATAAATTGGAGAATACTAAAAATATTGAGTAAGTGAGAAATAGGGATATCGCTAGTTAGCTGCTAAAACATCATATACTGCATTTATTGCACAATGAGATGTTTTTGGCACTTTTAACGTGATATTGGTGAAGGCTATATCTAATTTGATTTAAGATTCATTGTAAATAATGGTGTTAGTGAGAATTTCTAGAGGTTTAAATGTTTGATGGTTACTCATTGGCTCAGTGATATTATCTTTTGGGTGGAGAGATGATATACTAAAATGTGTCGTGGAGGCATAAGATGATAAATGTGAAGTTTGAGAAATTGAAGGTTTTCTCACTAATGAGATTCCTCTGCTTTATTTAGAAGAGTTAAAGAGAAAATATAATATGCGTATTTTCTACTTGAAAGTTCACATACATGCACAATAAAGACATGAACTAATAAAAATATTATTTCATTATATAAATGTAATTCCAAATTTTTGTAAGGAAAATATATTTTTGAGTTAAAATATTTTTTCAAAATTGCAATTGTATGAGTTATTTGATAAGAACAATTATCTCGCAGTTTAATGACTTGTTGAGAATAGAGTTATAAGTAAATTATGAAGCAAAGCAACGGTTACATCACACTTTGGTTGATGTAATATGGAGTTGCAGCCTTAATTATGACTTATCATCCTTAAATCAAGTTCATTAGCCATTAAGAAAAGTTGAGTGATTATTTTGTGCAATTTGATATTTTTTTGGTTGAGTCAAGAAAATTACTCATGCTTTCGGTGATAGTGGGGTATTGAAGATTTTTGTAACACTTTAACACTTGTTTTGTTTAAAGAACGTTTCATTCCACATTACCTTAATATTAATATTTTTAAATTTTTTTATAAAATATCGTTGAAAATAGTGAGAGTAATTCAACAACTAATGTGAGTATATCTTTAAGTGATGGTATACCACTAGTAATAGTGACTCTCAAAAGTTATAAAATATAAATACCCTTATAAATAGCATGAAAGCTATATATCAATATTATCTGGTTGTTTAGAGACTAAAAGAGAATATTTGTAACATGACTTTGCTAAAGGTACTGAATTCATATAGTAGGACCTAACATAGAATTTTAGACCCACTTCACTTATATGATTCAACTTGGGTTGTTGATTTGATTGACACAAGAAAAGTGAAGTTGATAGAGGTATAGATTCATCTCTTGACACTAATTGAGTTGCCTTTAGATAGCCATTAATCGTAAGTTTATTGAAACTTTTATTGAAGGATTTAAATAGTTGATGCTCGTAAGAGAACTACAAGGTTAGTTTTTGTGATGTTTAGGAATGAAGTACTTTGAGCGCATGATTGTTGCTTGTCCTGTTTTAGTACAAAAAATGAATGAATATTACTGGTACTGTTTTCGTGCAGCCTAAATCAACTATCTATTTGTGCGGCCTAAATATACCCAATATACCTTGTCGTTTTTTAACGATCTATTAAATAAAATATGGTTATTTGAACACTGTCGACAATCTTAAAAAAGTGTTATCCTAAGAGATATGACGATCTGGTTGTCTCAAATCATTAATTGTCGCCTAATGAGTGGTTTTCCAAACAAAGCGGTAATTGACATGGGTTCATCAAAAGTAGCTCAGACTTTATGTCTTAATAGATTGTTTACAAGAAAAACAGTTTCTACAAGCTCTTATTCAAAATTCATAGACAATTAATGAGATAAATAATACCAAAGAATCTAGTTTTGTCTACACTATTTGGTGTTTCCATTATGGTTTGCTTATGGGAGTTAGAAGTTAAGATTTTGTCATAGGGTAAATATGACTTACTTGATTAAGTAAGTTTGTGATGCGATTTGCACAAAGTCATGGCTACACTATTGTGATTGTTCTATGGGGCAAAAGCCCTAATCATTTTACCCTTTATAAAAAATGAATGATGGTTATCTCACATGATTTTGTTGAGTACAAGAGATTCATATAAAACCCTGAAGTCGCAAATTAATTTGCTGAATAATATTTGTGGCCACTTTATAGGTTCTTAAAAGTCATAGTTGGATTTCCTGACTAGAATCTAAGGTTTATATTGTGAGTTTGACTCTAAGTGAAATTTGCGATGAATCATCAACTTTATGGTTATGCAAAGGCTTTATCTTTTATAAAACAGTCTCTTGGTATACACATATTTTGGAAAGTTACTACACACGAGAATGTGCATAGAGAGAAATGGTCATTAAATACCACTTGAGAGTTGTGGTTTCATTATTTTTAGTTGACTATGTGATTTCTCTCTGTCATGCTATTGCTTTTTATACACATAACACTAATGTGTTCTATGATCATGTGGCGTGGTCAAAAACATTTTTTAGTAAGAACGCACATTCACCATAAATTTGGGAGTTATGATGAAAAGGATATATCAACAGGTTTAAATTGGCTCGCTCACATGAGCAATCACCTTTAGTACTACAAATGGATAACGAGTAAAGATGAGACAATGTGTCACTAGGTACTATCCAGAGAAAGATAAGTTGTAAGACACAAAAAATATGTTGTTTTAGTGGGAGCTAAAATGAGGTCCATCGTATTTAAAAAGACTGTGCATGGTTATCCACAATCCATGTAGTTTGTGATTTAGTTAGAAGCGAGATCCTCTTTGGCACTTCGGATAACGAGTAAATAGAGGGACTCGGGTTAGGCGCTGAGATAGTGACTAAACTAAGATATGTAAGGTGTATTGAGATTATATATACGCTCTTTCTTTTTGGAAAGAGAATTCCATCGTAACATTTATATCATACTACATGTGCTTTTGCGACCAACGGTAGAGCTGAGTGAAAGAATCCCTGTTTCCTCACCTTGTGAGTCCTGTAGGTTATAATTGATGACTTTGATTTATTTATGCCCTTATAAAATCTTTGACTATGTCACGAGATTGATATTTTAGTGTCTGCTACTTCAGTATGTTATCTATGATCATGAATGATACGGTCTAAAAATACATTGTTGAAAAAGCAACTGGATTTAAACTGAATGACATGAGGGTGAAAGGAAAACTATTTGTTAACACATCGATAATAGTATGTATTTACTGCTGGCAAGTTATGTCGCTTATTGGGAGTTGCGACATAGCTGCGAGTATATTATGTTTTATGGAAGTTAAACATTGTCCTGAATCATTGAGACTCCAGAAGGATTAGGGATGCTTAGTCTAATGTGACTAAATGAGTTGGGACATAATGAGACATTTTTATAGATGTTGCTATGCTATTATTTTCTTAGAGAGATTTGATATAATGCTCCCATTTTTCTTTTACAAGTGTGCTTGATGGTTATACAACTTATTTGCTAGCGTGAACAAAATTAATAATATATTGAGAGATGCATACATGAGATATTGCCCACCACTTGCGAGTGGAAGATGTAATAAAGGGACACCCAGAATGGTTACTCATTTCCATTCTCTTAGGGATTATGAAGTGGCTTTTAAGTCACTTAATGAGCCTTGATGGCTGGCCCTTAATGATTAGCCAGAGGTTATACTTAGAGGGGCTATGCTATTTACATAGCCCCTCCTTCCTTGTGGATGAGGCACTTGTAGCACAAACATAAATCTCTCTCTCTCTCTCAAATGTATATCTCTATAGTCTCCGTATTTTAGGTTGTGAAATATGTGAGTGATGCTTTGACTTTCTGCCACATAGCACAATTAACCTTCGACAGAATGATTTTGGATGAACAATGAAGATAAAAAAGTTGTGGAACGATTACACTTAATTTAAGATCTTTTTGACGAGATAATATCGCTTCCATTATATATTATTATTTCTACAATGAACTATTATATCTAAAAAAACATAGTTCTAACTATTTAAAAATAATAATATTAACTTTTTCAGTTGTGGCCTTAATTTGCGATTTGCAAGTGGAAAAGTCCGTCCGAATGTGGCGTCACTTATAATTGATGAACAAATAATAATTGTTTTTAGGAAATGATTACAAAATATGATTGACTTCTGAGCATGTATATTTATTTTCTTATTTTACCCGTTCTTGTTTTCCCTCGTACTTTCCTGTCTACCAAACAAAGAAAATATTTTATTCTCCTCAGCCCTCTCCATTAAATATAAACAAAATGAGACCAAAAGAATATTCCACTGAATAAACTCTTACATCTTGTCCTCGGCAAAAAAAACCAAAGCACGTTTACTATTACAATTATTACATCAAGCTAGCGATTCACTATACGACATGACTTTTTCCCATAATTTGCAATATCAAGACCAGAAATACACACCATGGATTTAAGTTTTCTTATACTTGATTTTAGTAAAATTTCACTTCCAAAATCCATATGTTAAGCATATAGGTTTTTGGTTTCTTGTTTTTGTTGATTAAAGATTAAGCCTTGAAACGTGGATATATAAACAGTTTTATCTCATCTCATCTTTTTATTATAATTTTTTTAAATTTTTATATAAAATATAATAAATAATTTAATTTCTTAAATTATAAAATAATAATAATATTAAAAAATAATAATATTTTATTCAATTTTTAATTTTTATTTAAAACTATTTCATTTGTCAAAACTTTCGGTCTAAAGGCTATGGTTAGTTTACTTTCAAAATTTGGCTTTCGAATGGTGGCAGTCAAACTACGTTCGGTTGGAGATAAAAAGTTTGTCAATTTTATTATATCTAATATTATAAATTTTAATGCTGTGGACTTTTTAGTCGTTATAGAATTTTTAATTATAAAAATATTTAAATAATAAAATTATAGTAATATTTGATAAAATCATATAATGTGTAATTTCGTTTAAAAAAATAGAGTCTACACTTTAAAAAATATTTTTTTTAAAATTTAAATTTTATTTTAAAAAAAACAAAAACGCCAGACTTTTACGAGACCTTGTGCCTATGTTGTGATTGGTGAATAGAAACTAAGAACACGACATTTGTAAGAATACTAATTATATTTGTAATTTTGAATTCCGCAACTTCTTTTAAAAGAAATAGGTAAATATAAAATTTAAATAAAAAAATTAAATTTTTAATAATAAATTGTACTTAAAAAAAAAAAATCACATATACACTCTATTAACTACATGCAATATTACTCTTGAAATTCACGAGACACTTGCGACTCCGTCTTCAACGGCGTCATTGTCTGTTATAGTTACGATTCACGACTGATTTTTTTTTTTGTTTTTTTTAAAGTTAATAAACGATAAAAGAAAAACGAATAATAGCCCTCTCCTTCTCACAGATCTGCTGGCTTTTCGCTTCCTCACATTGATTTTTTGTCTGTGTTGGCTTCTAAAGCTCAAAACAGCAGTCATCCAAGGTCAGCTCCCCAACCTTCCCCAACTGATTTTTCCTTCCCTAATTATCCTTCATTTATTTCTTGATTTCGGTTTGTGTCCTACTCTATGATTTATAATTTCCGGTTTTGTATTTTGTATTTTTATCTTGTATTTAATCTATTTGCTGAGTTTCTTGTGCTATATTCCATATAAGTCTTGGAGAACCTTGTTCGTCTAATTTATGTAAACCCTAACCTCTCCTTGGTTTCTGAGAATTTGTTTTTTTGCGGTTTCCGAGAAATTGGTAGGGAAAAGAAAATAGAAGTGTGGATCTTGCCTCTTTTTATTGTTAGGGGTGTATGTAGGTGAATGACAGCGGTTCCTTGCATTTTCTCAGTCTTCTTGCGGATTCCCCGTTTCATTTATTTTCTTGTTTTCTATTCTTTTGGGTGTGTTTACCGGGTTGCCCCAGATTCCCAATCGTACATTCTGTTCTTACATTTTTCGGCTAGTATAATTCAACATTAGGTTTTGTTCCCCATTTCAGGTTGATCTATGAAAGTGGGAGTTAAGTAGTCTTCATTTAAGTCTTGTTTCCGTGGAAATCCAAATTATAGTTCACATATATGGTTATGTATGTATATGTGCACTCGGGAAGACAATGAGCTTAATGGTATTTATATCCAAACATATATGCAATGTACTTCATGTTTTATACTTGGGTTTGATTGGAGCTTATTGCTATATTATGAAGGTTGAATTGAATGGAGGGAGTTGGAGTTGATAGTGCAGCGGCATCACCTGTGAATGTATTTTGGCAAGATGTGTGGAGGCGGTACCAGTATCTTCTGGATAAGTCGACTCCACACACAGTCTATAGATGGATTGGGACCCTTGTTGTAGTATTGATTTACATTTTACGGGTTTATTTTGTTCAAGGGTTTTACATTATCTCATATGGGCTGGGGATTTATCTGCTGAATTTGTTGATTGGGTTCTTGTCTCCTTTGGTCGATCCGGAGGTGGACGTGTCAGACGGGCCTATGCTGCCAACAAAAGGTTCGGATGAGTTTAAGCCGTTCATTCGCCGGCTTCCAGAGTTTAAGTTCTGGTAACTGAGCATTTTCCTGGTTGCTATTTTTTGGCATGTTTTTTCGTCCATTATTTCCATATTGCGTATTGCTTTGTGGTTTCTGCTATCAAGTGATGTGATTCTGATTCTAAAGAAGATTGCGCAATTTTCATCCACCCATGACTTTATATGCCATCTTTATTTAGTTGGGTTTTGCATTTTCTATAATGCTATCTGCATATCTTATTAATTTTATCATCACTTACTCAGAGAACATGCTTTTATTTGCACCATCAAGGTGAAGAAGGCATATTAGAAGTAATTAATGGCAATAAACTCAGGTGAAAAACTAATTGGAGATGTGGGTGTGCACTGACTAATTTAATTGCTTAAGTTCCACTTATGCCCAAGCATATTTTTGCATGGATAACTAACTGTGGTCAAGCATCGAAATAATATTCCCTGTTTTAAAAAGGACTGGCATCAGTTCATTGTTAATACCTCCATACGAATAAACTATAAAGAGCTTGTTGGAAGTTGTTGAAACCTTGGATTTCATTGCTCCATCCTGGTTATCAGTTCACAAGGCTAAAGATTTCTTAATTTTTTTCGAGCAAGGCTCTTGTTATTCATTTATGATTGCATTATTCAAATTTATGCATCTTCTTTCCCTTTGTAATTATAGATATCTCCTGTTTTATAAATTGGATTCTTGTTTGTTTTAAAATGGTAATAATTGTTTCTGCCACTGCAAAAAAAATGTTTTGCTTATAAAAAAAAATTGCTTCTGCCGATGCATGTAAATTTAATAGATGGGATTTCGGTAAATAAGTGCTAGCATATTTGGTTTTTTATTGTTCATTGCTACATCTTCATGATGGAGAAAATTATAGAACGGGATAAAAAGTTGCTTTCCTTTGTGAGACCTTGATTCTAATCCTAAGAACGCTCAGCAAAATGGTTTGTTTGGATGCGGCAGATGTTAGCTAGGTTGGTACTGCAAAAGAGGTTATTCGTCCTTTTACCTGCTTTAATTTCCTGCCATGCAAGAGTTATGTTGGTACTTAAGTGATTGCTCATCGTAATGGCTGAAAACTTGTTTCTTTCCCTTCTCCTACTCCTCTTCAAACATATTGACGGCTTCTAATAATTGATTTTATTGTACTTGCCTTGGTAATGATGCGTTTTACATTATAACCTTTCTGGTTACCGAACCCTGCAGAGTGCAGATCCTGCAAGACATCTAAAATGCCCGGTAGCAAAACCTGACAGGACATTTGAAATTGACATTTTCACCAAAGCATTGTATCAAGGCCACTTAATTGATCAAATTTACTTCCTATGGGCTGATACATGTCAGTCCTACTCTCTTGGTAGTTGGGAAAGCTTGGACAATAATCATGTGAACTTGCTAGATAGATATTGATATGAAAGCCTTTCTTCAATTTTCCTGGGGATGCTTGACAATTTTCTTTTTCTTTTTGAGATGCATTGATTGGATGATATTTTTTCTGTCTTATTTTTTCCAGGTACTCCTTCACCAAAGCTTTCTGCATTGCTTTTGTCATGACATTCTTTTCTATGTTTGATGTTCCTGTCTTCTGGCCCATTTTACTTTGTTACTGGATTGTTCTGTTTGTCCTTACAATGAGGCGCCAAATCGCTCACATGATCAAATACAAATATATTCCTTTCAACATGGGGAAGCAGGTGAGAAAAAAAAATAGTTCTAATTATTTGACTTCATTTCCCGCCACTAGTATTGGTGGAGGCAACTTTGTTTATGTCATTAGCTTGTGTTGCCGGAGGAGCAACGTTTTCTGTAATTGACTTCTGTTGCGTGGGAAATTAACTTCTTATCTTTGACAGAGGTATGGTGGCAAGAAACCTTCTGCAAGTAGCAGCGGCTCTCGTGGAGACTGAAGTTCTTCTAACTTTATGATTAGAGCAAATATAATTTACCAGATGGCCAAAAACAAAAAAGGCTGTGTGAAGAAGATCATGTAGGATAGTTAGAATTTTTTGCTTTAGACACTATCATGTTATGGATTGTAATATGAATTCCCAAATATTTAAATACAATTATCTTGTCTTTTAATGATACCAGGGAAACTTCATTGTTTATACACATTAAGATTCAATTGTGCCTTTTGACTGCTCTCGATGTATCTGCATGATGCCGAATTTATTACTATCACGGCCACCTCTATTCTCCTCTGTTGATAATAACATTTTGCAAGTGAAAAGTTCTTCCTTTCCGGAGTTAATAGATGTTGTAGATGCAACGATACGAGATTGCATATTATTTAGCTGTTTCCTACCGGACTTCAGGTTTGAATTTCACGTGTTTACGGTAGCAGCAATTATAGAGTAATGTTAAATACATGCTTTAAATAAATAAGTTACATTTAGGTCTTTTGTAAAAGAGTAGGTTTTACAAAAATATAGGTTTTTTTTTTTTTTTTTTCCCAACTTTTTTGAGGCGAGAATTGATTTTTTAACAAAAATTTGGAAAAATCTATTGAAAATTTGTACAAATTTCGCTTTTGGATGTTGTAAATTTATTATGTACGAGCAAAACACAAAGCTAAATTATTGTAGGGGATATGTCAGGGAGTTCATTTTGAGCTTCTTCTTTCTTTGTCCGATTGAGTTTTTTATTTTTTATTTTTAGTTTTTTTTCTTAGTGATTAAGAAAATATTATTTAATAATTATGAATTTAAAAAAAAAAAAGATATTTAAAAGTGTTAAAAAAATAATGTGAAATTTTTTTTTTAAAGATTTTTCGGTTTTTTTTTTCACATCATTTTTTAACACTTTTAAATATTTTTTTTAAAAAAAAATCATAATATTATTAAACAATATTTTCTTAATCACTAAATCAAAAAAAAAAAAAAATCTAATCAGACAAAAAAGAAGAAGATCAAAACGAACTCCCTAATATCTTTCTTTTTGTATACCACGTCAATTAAGTAGGATATGAAATTATTTCATATTATTTGGGCCATTTAAGAGGTTCTAGAGGCCTGTGGTGGCCATTCTAGAGGCCCATTTTTTTTAATTGTAATATGTTGTTTAGTTTGTAATTTGCATTAGTTTTTTTTTTTTGCGCGATGTGTGTGATTGTCTTTTTGAAAAAATAATTTAGTTGGTTTTTAAAGAAATTTGTAATTTTATTTGAAAAAGGATCAAATCCAGAATCTATAAAATGATTTTCGAATTTAATTATAAATACCATTTCCTCAGCCTCAAAACCCTATCAGAACCCTAACACGGGATCGAGGGAACATAACTCATGGGGAAGGTAAAGGGAAAGCATCGCTTGGACAAGTACTACCGCTTAGCGAAGGAGCACGGTTACCGGTCCCGAGCTTCATGGAAGCTCGTGCAGCTGGACTCCAAGTTCGGCCTCCTCCGCTCAGCGCACTCGGTCCTCGATCTCTGTGCCGCCCCCGGAGGCTGGATGCAGGTGGCCGTCCAGCGCGTCCCCGTCAGCAGCCTCGTCCTCGGCGTCGACCTTGTCCCCATCGCGCCAATACGTGGCGCCCTCGCCATCGAGCAGGACATCACCAAGTCCGAGTGCAGGTCCCGGATCAAGAACCTCATGGCCCAGCACGGATGCGTCGCCTTCGACTTGGTCTTGCACGACGGCTCGCCCAATGTTGGTGGCGCCTGGTCCCAGGAGGCTATGAGCCAGAACGCCCTCGTTATCGATGCTGTCAAACTGGCCACACAGTTCTTGGCTCCCAAGGGCACTTTTGTCACCAAAGTAATGCATTTTATTTTTTCTATCGGTTGTTGAATTGGGATTTAATTTGGTTGTGCTTTCGAAACATTTGATTTGTTTGTGTTTGGTCGCGTTGAAAACGGAGTTGTAGCTATTTTTTTTTTTTTTGGCACGAGTGTGAAAACAAAGTTCCAACTAATCCCCAGCGCCCTTGGCAAGGGGTTTCCCGGCAGCTCGGGTAATTCAAGAGGAAGTTCTCTAGTCGGATGGTCTTGCACCCAAGAGGGCTTGAACCTTCGATCCGGAGGGAGTATACCACCCGGATCAAGGCCTTTACCACTTGAGCCAACTTCTAGCTATTGATGTTTAATCTTGAATTAAGGGACTTAGGTAATTATGTAGGGGGAAATGAATTACGGATTCTTATTGGTTTGGTTCTTGTGTGGTTGAACTTTGGAAATTCTGGATACATAGTTTAGGGTTGAGGAATTGAATCAACAGGCTTGTGGACGTACTGTTTGTGCTAACTGGTCCTGAAATATTTAACCTGACAAAACTTATGAATTTTTGGAGTTATAGTGTATGAATTAGGTCTTCCTGTTTGCCATTATTACAGATTAAACTATTTTTGTACAAAAGAATATTCTACATATCATTAACATGGTATTCTTCAGTTGAATATGGATAATTGGATCAACATATAAACTATAAAGTAAGAGTGTTTACACATTTGTAAGATCATAAAAGTTCAATGCCTCTTAGATCCGTATTATTCAATCTTATGTTCGTTGGATGCTGAATTCTTATCTGTTGTCATGTATTAGGTTTTCAGGTCACAAGATTACAGTTCTGTCCTGTACTGCCTTAAGCAGGTGATCTTCTGCTTCTTTATTGAGAGATCTGGATGATATTTGTAAAGAAGGCTGATTTTTTTATTTTTTATTTTTTATTTTTTTTTTTGGGGGGGGGGGGGGG
>QEOT01124040.1:116372-130592 GCA_003123785.1 Pterocarya stenoptera
TTTTTAAAGCATCTTCAAAAAAGCTTGTTAGTCTATTGGTTACTTGAAAGAAATTAAACAGATTTTTAATAAAAGAAATTGATTAGGTCACGATGTTATTGGTTATAATTGTCCAAAAATTAATCTTTGAAACCCTTAAATTAATTTAGGGGTTTCAAAGATTAGTTGACTTGCACTGTTAATTGATTAATGTTTGTTGGTTTAAAAAAAAAAATTGTTTGATGTTTGGTTGCTATGTTTTCTATTAATTCAAATTTATTGTTTGTTTTAGTTCATGGATATGCCAGCAGATTCTAGTGCGAGCTCTCCTTTCCAGGCCGAGGGCACCCCTACCCCTACCACTACACCTCCTACTTATACCCCTACCCATACCCCTACCCCTACGACATCTTGCCCCGCCCCTAAGCCCAGCAAGAAACCTGCTTCAATAGTTTGGAGTTATTTCACCAAATTAGAGGGTGGTGACCCAAATAACCCCCAAGCCAAGTGTAACCATTGTGGGAAAATTTATGGGTGTCACTATAGAAAACATGGCACCTCACAATTAAAGGTGCACTTAGAAGAGCAATGCGAAAAAAGTCCAATATTAAGATCACTACAAGAGAAAAGCCAATCTAGGCTAGAAATTGAACTTAAAAAAATGGCTGATGGGACTAGTGGGGGTGCAACTTTGAGGGGGTATACTAAGTATGATCCCGATGAGTGTAGAAGACATCTAGCTTGTATTGTCATTATGGACGAGCTACCTTTTCAAGTTGTTGATGAGAAAGGGTTCCAAGCGTATTCTCAATACTTGGAACCAAGGTTTAATATTCCTTCTCGCTACACGGTGGCAAAGGATGTAAAAAAAAATTTTTACATTGAAAAAGAGAAGTTGATGGGTCAATTGGCGGATCAATTTGTTTGTCTCACCACTGACACATGGACATCGATCCAAAATTTTAATTATATGTCTTTGACTGTGCATTTTATTGATTGCCATTGGACATTACAAAAGAAAATTATAAAATTTTGTAAAATCACCGATCATAAGGGTGAGACAATTGGAAAGGCCTTGGAGGCCGCAATAAAGAAGTGGGGATTGACCCGAGTTGTTACAGTCACAGTCGATAATGCCTCGTCTAATGATGTCGCATTGGGACATCTAAGGACCTATCTTAGAGAGGTAAATAAGACATTTATGGGTGGTGAGTGTCTGCATGTGAGATGTGCGGCACATATTTTGAATTTGATTGTCATTGATGGTTTGAGGGATCTTCATGACTCGATTGCTCGGGTTAGGATTGCTGTGAGATGGGTGAGATCTTCTCCTTCGAGGTTGGAGAAATTTATGGTTGCTGCGAGATCTGCTGGCCTAACATCTAAGAAGGGCCTTTGTACTGATATGCCTACACGATGGAACTCAACATTTTTGATGTTAGAGGCGGCCCAAGAGTATAAGTTGGCATTTGTATTATTGGGTGACGAAGACATCCAATATGTAAAGTATTTTGATGATCACAGGGGATTGGGGAAACCCCGTAGAGGATGATTGGGAAATTGTAGCTGTTTTTGTAGAGTTTTTGAGGCTCTTTTACGATGTCACCACCAGACTATCTGCCACTTTGTACCCTACATCCAATGTTGTATGTCAGCAAATATGTAGGGTAAAAGAAGAATTAGATGACATGGTTAGGGGTGGTCATATTAGGCTGCGGGAGATGACTTTGATTATGAGGACAAAGTACGACAAGTATTGGGGAGATTTAACTCGGGCTAATATTTTTTTATATGTAGCTGTCGTCTTTGACCCGAGGTATAAGTTGGATGGCATGATATTTGGATTGGGCCTTGCGTATGGGCAAGTATGGGCGGAGCTTATTGCAACAAGGGTTCGAGAAACCTTTGGTAGATTATTTGATGAGTTTACCACCCTGCAGGGTGGTAATATTGCGGCACCTACACCTACCCCATCAACGTCAGGGGTTCCAGAAGTCGAGGTTGGGAAAAGACGTAGATTGGAGTGGGGTGAGAGGTATGAGCAGACCCCCTTCCTTCGGAGTTCTGTAGAGACTCAGTCAGAGATAGATAAATACTTAGCAGCAGAGCTTCTACCATTTTCACGAGACTTCGATATATTAAGTTGGTGGAAGGTGAATGCCGTGAAGTATCCCATCCTTGGAGAGATAGCCCGCATACTTTTGGCCATCCCTGTTAGCATCGTAGCCTCAAAGTCGACTTTTAGCACCGGAGGGCGTGTATTAGATTCATTTCGGAGTTCATTAGCTCCTACCACTGTGGAGGCTTTGATTTGCACGCAGAATTGGATCAAGGGAACTCCAATTCATGTTCCGGATGTTCTTGAGTATGAGGAGGCCGACGTCGAGGAGGAGGGTGATGATCAGCCTGGATCTGGTATTTATTTTAAGTTTATTTTTTAATTTCTTATTTTAATTTATTTATTTTCATTTAATTGGTATTCATTAGTTTGATTTCAAATTTAATTGTTATAGTGATACATGAGACGTCTACGGCTACCTCTGATGCAGTATGATTTTATATTAGACCTACTATTGCCATGGTTTGCACAATTTCTCCCTTAATTATTTTTTGCATTTAAAATTTTGTTTCATCCTTATAATTTTATAATTCTCATTTGTTTTATTTTTAACTTATTAATATTTCAAGTTTTAGAACTTATTTACTTTTATAATCTTCATTTGCAGTCTCATAGCAGTCGACACAACTCACCATTCAGTGAACTCACCGCCACGACTCCACCCCAAAATCAAATTGAGAAGTTATTATTTTGTCAATTTACAATTAATTGTAATGTTGCTACAATAGTTAATTGTACAATTTGTAATATTTTTTTTGTTTAGAGGAGTTTGTAATAGTTTATTAGTTCTCTTAATTTGTATTTTGTATAATTGTAAACTACTTATTTTAGCTTAATGCCTTAGTGATGATTATTACTTAATTAGTTAATAGTTGAAACTTAGTATAATCTATATATATTATATATTTTTATTTTCAGTTTTTAAATATATAAATTAAATTCTGGGCTCAAAATGGCCTAAAAACAAATTCTGGGCCCAAAGTGGCCCAAAAATAGATTTTGGGCCATTTAGGGCCCAGAAAAATATACTGGGCCAAAGGCCCAGTAGTGGGGTGCGGGGGTGCGGGCGGATGGAGGCTCACCCCCGCACCCCGGCCACTGGACGGGGTACCCCGCCCCCGCATGGACGGGGGCGGGGAAAATTCCCCACCCCCCGCATATGCGGGGGCGGGGGGCAGGGGAGGGGTGGCCCCGCCCCGTAGGGGGCGGGTATCACCCCTATCTGTGAGCAAGTGGTATAAACCATTCTTCATCTCACCCATGCCAATCGTGGTCCATGTCAAAAGGTCCTAGAGAAAACAAATTTGTGAAAGGAATATAAAACAACAAGAAAGGGAAGATGTTAGCTGTTTAGCTAAGATCAATTTGAAACTAAAGGATGGAACACAAAAGACATTGAGCAAAATTAAAGTAGAAGTAATGTGAACTGTGCCTATATGAGTTACTGGTGCAGATTGGCCATTGGGAAGTTTAACAGCAAAGGAAACCTGAGATGTTATAGAGGAAAAATATGAGGTGTTACAGATCATGTGATTTGTAGCACCTTTGTCAATTATCCAAGGGAGGTGTGCTCGTGTTATCTGATGGAATGAAAGAAGTAAAAGAAAAATAATTACCATTTATGGTACATTAAGGAAGACAATCTGTTTGGACAATATTAATTGAGTGACTAGCAATTGAGGCCTCATTCGACTGCAATAAAGAGATTAGTTGATGGTATTGATCTTTGGTAAAGGTGGGAGTGTCATGGGATTGGGTTTCTGTATCCAGGGTGATCATATGAACAGAAGGAGTGGTACTTTGAGGGATATTGCCATGGAATTTGTGTCCAGATGGGTAACCATGCAACCTATAGCACTTGTCTGCTATGTGCCCAGTCATGTGGCAATGAGTGCAAATGGGGGCTTTGGCATCGCCTACTTTGAAGCAAAGTTCCAAGGTATGACCTTGAATTTTGCAGTGGGTGCAAAATGGTCTTTCACATTTGATCCGCTGTGATGGCTTGGAAAAAGGTTTGTAATATGGCTGTTTGACTGCAAAGGCCATGGAATCTGGTGAAGGAAGGCTGTTAAGCACAGTATGCTGCATTTCTTGTTGTTGTATCATGTAGAAGATTTTGTTTATGGAAGGTAATGGGTCAAGTAGCATGATTTGGTCATGGGTGATATTGCGTGAGTCATTGAGGCCCATGAGAAATTGGATGACATAATCCCTTTGATATCGATAAAGAAGGATAATGAGTTTGCTTCAGGTACAGTCAGGAGGCAGAGGGTCACGTATGAGGAGTTCATCCCAAATTGTTTTAAGCTTGCCAAAATAAATGCTTATTGAATTAGAATCTTGTTGTAAGCCTGTGAGAGCCTTCTTGAGCTGGAAAATTCGATGCCCATTTTGTTGGGTGAATCTGTCTTTGAGCTTACACCAGATCTGTTTTGCATCATCCATTAAGGCAATATTGAACTTGAGGCTTAAATTGATGAAATTATGAAGCCAGTAGACAACAAGATCATTGCATCTCTCCCAAGCAGTATAAAGAGGTTCTGTAGGGTCTTTAGGTTTGGTTAAGCTTCCATTGATGAAGCCTATTTTGTTTTTGGCACGAAGAGCTCGGCACATAGCTCTTGACCAGGTAATGTAATTCTAAGTGTTGAGAAAGTTAGGGACCAGAGGGAGAGAAGGGTTGTCTCCATGGTCAAGGCGATATGGATTGGTGATGTTATTGAAATCCAGAAAGGGGGACTTGGGTGTTTCAGTAGTCATTGTAGGATATGTTTACGTAAAAGGCTCTTGATACCATGTAAGAATTAAATGAACAGAAGGAATAAAATGGCAGAGAAGAAGAAAATAACATCGAATAAGGAAAGAGCAGTGCTCATCAATTGAATTATATCGTGTGTTTCTTACAGACTGCTACATGCAACTTTATACTAAAAGAAGAAACAAATCCTAACCAACTAAATGAATAAAAAATTACAGTAAATATGTACAGTAACGTAACAACCTCTGAATTTACATAAGAGTACATCATACATCAACCAAATGAGGGTCCATATGATAAATGAACCAAAGAACTATGATATGTGTTTTGCCCATTTGATGAAACCTGAGCTTGCACATTAGAACCACTGATTTGTCCATGAGCAACATCCTCTGCATGATCTGGAACTTGAGTAATCTGCTGTGTATGCTGCTCTAATACTCTTTGCCACATCTCTGTGTGCATTTTTTTCCTGAGAAAGGAAAATTTTGATTGCCCCCAAAGTTGAGCCGAGGAGAAGAAATCCACGTTGGTAGAGAAAAGATTGGGATTTGAGAGAGATAGCCTTTGTCGAAGAAGAAATCGGACAAGCAATCCGTTGCTGCTCTTCCCTTTTTTTTTTCCACCTTCGTTGTGTGTTTTTCTTCCTGTAACGCATGAAGCTGTTGCTCTAGATGGCTAAATTTCTCTTCAAAATCCTTCCTACCATCAATTACATGTTGATGGAGAAATTTGAAATTTTCTTAAATTCGTTCCATTGACTCTTTAATTTTGTCGAAAGATAATAAAAAATTCTTCCATGCTAGCACAGAGATCGGGGTCTCTGATACCACTTCGTAACACATCGGTTATGCTTGATAAAAATGCACTGAGAAATGGCTCACTTTGAGAGGAGCAACCTCCAATAGAGAAGAAGAGGAGGATTAAAAAGGGAAATAAAATTGTATTTAGATTCTGCTTATCCTCACAAGATGGACGCCCACTACATATAAAAGCCTGTTTGGGATTGAGTTTGAAAGTTTAAAAAATGCTTTTAACTGTTTAAAAGCTCTTTTAAAGAAAAAATGATATGTTTGGTAAATTTATAAAAAGTTTTTTAATAACCTAAAAAAGCTGAAAGTCTACTTTTTTAAAAAGCATCAAATTGAAGTTTTTCTCCAAAAGCTCTCGCAGATAACTGTATATTTTAAAAAAAACTAATGTAACTAATTTTAAAAATGTTTTAGATACAAGTTTATCAAACAGTAAACAACTTTTTAAATATATAGCTTATTATTTAAGTTATAAGTTATAAGCTCTAAAACTATAAATTATATTTCTCACAACAATCTCAAACATGCACTAATAATAGACCCCTAACTAACTTTTTGGCTAAGGGTCAACACCTAGAACAAAAGTAAAATGACATAAGCCTAACATATCTATCAAAGTAAGAAGTGGGTCATAGTCCAATCAACAATAACATGCAAATGAATGAGATGGCCATAAGCTAAACCCACGGGCTGAGCTCATCTACTAAACTCATAATACCAAACTTAGCCACTTTGGTCCCTACTGTCACTATTACAGATGTGTGACACACTGTCACGTGCCAATCGTAACCATAACTTATTAAAGTAGCAGCATAACAACTTCTTTTCTATAAACCATGACCGACCTTAGAGCTTGCTTCCCCAACGAATTTTTCGATGCATCATGCTCCTCCAATGAACAGGATCTTGCTTTTCGCTGCCATTGGAAAACCTTTTGCTAGGAGAGAGTTGAAGGGAGTAGTTCGGTCCGGACCGGTCGGTCTCGGTCCATGTTTTAAAGGATCGAAAAGATTTGGTTCGGTTCATGGTCTAAGATTTTTTCACCCTAAACTGGATTGAATGAAAAAAAAAAATATATTTTATATATATTATTTATATAATAATTGTACAATTTATTATGTAATTTTCATCTAATATATCACCATTAACAATATAAAATTTTAAATATGTTATTAACACTTGTTAATATTCTATCAATTAATTAATATATAATATCAATTAGTTAATTATATAGTAATTATATAAATTAATAATATTATTTTCATCTAATTTATTATCATTGACCATATAAAATATTTTTTTATTAAGTTAGTTACATGATCCACATTAATAAGTCATTTAATTTTAATTTAATATTTTAAATAATTTTTTTTATTAATTGATTTTAAAAAAAATAATAATTAGACTGGACAGAACGAACCAACCGGACAGATAGCTATCGGTGCCATTCCTATAGATGTTTGGTCCAGGAAAATGATGGACCGTGGTCCATCTCCGGACCGGACTGAACCGACGGATTTGCTCCCTTTATTAGCGTCAGATACGTTGTAAAAGAGAAGCTCATAGTTTTCACGAGCACGTGTTAATGGGTGGAGACTCTCTTGACTGTTTCAGCTTTGTCAATGACAAAATGCACTTGGGGTACAAATTCTTCCTTAAACCAAACAGGCTCAAGTGTTCCCCAAAACGGGAGATATGCGTGGTTTTACAGACGAATCTGAATTTTCTGGGCTATAGGCTTATTCTCGGAGGACCGGGTGTTTGTAGACTGTCATTGTTAATTATTTCCCTAAAATGGGGGAAGTTTGTCACCCATATCTATACCGAAGAGGTGTTCACATTTGTCGTCCCTGCTCCGTTCCTAATCAAATCACAGGCACAACATCAATAGTGTATCGTCAAGCTCGGGTAAAGGGTCTTTGTGCACAGTCATGTGAAAAAATAAACATCATTCAACATATCAAAATAAAGAAATAAATTGTTAAAACTAGAGAATGAGGAATGCATGCAAGCTGTATGAGTAAATGCCACTAACGAAAACGAAGTCAGGTGGTCCTGAAAATATTCCTTTGATTCCATGATTTGTTTACACACACTGTATACCTTTTTATAGGCACTATTTAACCAATACAAAGAAATTAACTTCCAATGGAAAGGTGACATCTGTACAGAAAACAGTTATAGAATATTCTAGAATTATTTCTACTTTCTGGAAGAGTTGGTTCCATCTTGATGCGCAGGTTCTATAGTCTCAATACCCGCCCGCAAGTCAAGCGGCACAGCTGTGATGTTGAGGCTTGACCGTAGTAGTTGAAATCTGGTTGTAGAGAGAGGTTTGGTGAGAATATCTGCGATTTGATCCTTGGTGGAAATGAAGGACACCTGCAGTGTTTTGGCAGCAACCCTTTCTCTTACAAAGTGATAGTCTAGATCCACATGTTTGGTTCTGGAGTGCATCACAGGGTTAGTTGCTAAATAAGTGGCGCCTAAGTTATCACACCATAGGAGAGGGGGATGTTTGAGAAAAATTCCAAGTTCCTGGAGTAAGGATTGCAGCCATAGGATCTCACAAGTGGTGTTGGCAACTGACTTGTATTCGGCCTCAGTAGAGGACCGTGCTATTGTTGGCTGCTTTTTCGATCCCCATGATACAAGGTGAGTCCCAAAGTATACACAAAATCCACCAGTAGATCGGCGGTCATCAGGGCACCCAGCCCAATCAGCATCACAAAGGGCAGAGATGGTGAGAGTAGTGGAAGACTGAAAGTGAAGACCATAGGACTTAGTGTGGTTGAGATAACGCAAAATGCATTTCACAGCCTGCCAGTGGGGCTGGCGTGGACAGTGCATGTATTGGCAGACCCGATTGACAGCAAAGGAAATGTCAGGACGTGTAAACGCAAGGTACTGTAAGCTGCCTACGACACTCCTGTATAGGGAAGGATCCTCAAAAGTGTTGCCATCCACGGCATTAAGTTTGACAGAGGAGGACATCGGTGTACATACTGACTTGGAGTTATGCATATTTGTTTTGACAAGGAGATCATGAATATATTTGGTCTGAGACAGAGTGAGACCAGAGGAGACACGATGGACTTCTATTCCTAAAAAATAGTGTAGATCTCCCAAGTGTTTGACAGGAAAGTGTGAACCCAGAGACTGAATAAATTCATAAATCAGTGCACTATTTGAACCAGTAACTATGATATCATCGACATAAATCAATAAGTACAAATAATCTGTGGAATTTTTGAAAAGAAACAGAGAAGAATCTGACCGGGAAGCTTGAAAACCAAAGGAAATCAATTTATCACTTAATTTGGCAAACCAGGCCCTAGGGGCTTGTTTTAAACCATAAAGGGATTTTTGAAGCTTACAAACATGATGTGGGTGATCTGGATGAAAGAAACCAGGCGGTTGTTGCATGAACACAGCTTCTTCAAGGTCCCCGTGGAGAAAAGCATTTTGAACGTCCAGTTGTTGAAGTGTCCAGTGAGAGGTTACAGCAAGAGAGAGGAGAAGCCGGATGGTGACGGGTTTAACAACAGGGCTGAACGTTTCGGAGTAGTCTAGGCCAGGTTGTTGATGAAAACCCTTGGCCACAAGGCGTGCCTTGCGACGCTCAAGGGAGCCATCAGATCTTCGTTTGGTTTTAAGGATCCATTTTGAGCCAAGAACATTGTAATGGGGGGAGGAAGGGACGAGGTCCCAGGTCTGGTTTTGCAGTAACGCCTGAAATTCCTGATTCATGGCAGATCGCCAGTCAGGGTATTTCGAGGCCTCAGAAAAGGAGCTCGGTTCCTCAGGGATGGATGAAAGCTGTTTGGATGGAATGGTTGAAGATATAGTGAGAGAGAGAGTCGGTTTTGGTGGCCAAGGAATGGTTCCATCTGAGCGTTCGGGGATATTGGACATTTGATTTGGACCGGGTGACCATAGGGTGAGTGGGTTGAGGAGAGGGTGAAGGAATAGAAGGTTCAGTTGGTTCCGTAGAAAGTATTGAAGGAGAGGATGACTCGAATGAGGGAAGGAGTCGAGGGGAGGGGAGCGAGTTGAGGGACGGGAGATGGTGCCCTAGATTGTGAGGAAGATGAAGGGGAGATCGAGAGAGTTGGAATGTTGAGCCGAGTTGTTGGGCTTATTGGTTCAGTGATTGGTGTGGAGTGAGTGGAGGGTAACTGGGCCGAGGAGATTGCGGGCCCTGGTGATGAAGGGGAGGACAATGGGCTAATGGATTGAGCAAAGAGAAATTGTTCCTCAAAGAACCGAACATCCCTGGAGATGTACCTGCGGCCCGATTCCACATGGAGGCAAATATAGCCTTTGTGATCTGGACTGTAGCCCATAAAAACACAAGGCTTGGATCGGTAATCAAGTTTATGTTTGCTATACGGGCGCAGATTGGGCCAACACAATGAGCCAAACACCCGAAGAAATGAATAGTCAGGAATGGAGCCCATCAATAACTCAAATGGAGATTTATTGGCAAGGATGGGTGTAGGCATACGATTAATGAGAAATGTGGCCGTGAGAAATGCTTCGGCCCAATATTTTTGAGGCATTGACGCATGGGATAACAAAGAAAGACCCGTCTCAACAATATGTCGATGACAGCGCTCAACGGTACCATTTTGAGGATGGGAGTAAGGGCAAGTGACCCTATGTGTAATGCCCAAATTTTGAAAAATTGATTTGAGAGGACGAAATTCACCACCCCCATCAGTTTGAACAGAAATGATTTTAGCGGAGAAATGATTTTTAACATATTGAATAAAAGCAAGTACAATAGGAGACACGTTGGATTTTGATTGTAATGTAAACAACCAGATATATTTGGTATGATCATCAACAATGGAGAGATAATATTGACAACCAGTAGATGATAAAACAGGAGCCGGGCCCCATACATCAAGAAAAAGTAAATTAAAAGGCTTCATAGACTGGGAGGGAGAGGATGGATGAGGGAGTGCGTGAGCCTTGGCCTGGACACATGCCGAGCAGTCCAGAAAACCATTGTTTGAAGTTGGTAGATGAAACCGTGAGATGGTTAAGGTAGTGATCCGGGGGGAAGTGTGACCTAGCCGAAGATGCCACAAATGAGTTGTGTTGCGAAAGGCGATGGAAGCTTGAGGAGGTGAAGATGAAGGGGAAGAAGTTGATGTCGTGGAGGAGGGCAGAACATACAAGTTGTTCTCAACGGGACCCCGAAGTAGCACTGCCTGGGTACGTGTATCCTTCACAACAAAAAAATCAGAGTGAAACTCAAAATAAGTATGGTTGTCTTGACAAAATTGTCTGACTGAAAGCAAATTTTTAGATAAAGCGGGAACATGAAGAAGTTGAGTTAAGAGATAGTTGCCAGTGGAAGAGCTGAGTTGAGCCGAGCCAATATTCTGTATGGGCAAGGAGGAGCCATCGCCGATGCTGATTTGGTCGGAGCCCTAATAAGGAGACGATCCAAGGTTCATATTCATGTACTCGGGAGTGAAGTGGTGTGTGGCTGCTGTGTCAGGGAACCACGAGTTTGTGGATGTAGATGGAGGGAACACTGTAACATTGGCAGCCAAGGAAGAGGGAGCCGATGCCTGATATGAGTGATCAAAACGATGGTAACAGTTTATGACGAGATGACCTGGTTTATTGCACAGTTGGCAAGTGGGACGGGGAGAAAAATTTTGGTTACGAGGACCAGAGTAGCCCCCACGATGGGAGCCGCGACCACGACGTCCCCCTCGATTATTGGAGAAGCCTCCACGAGAAGAAGCATTGGAGGAATGAGGTGGGCGAAATCCAGTAAAATTTGCAGATAGAGGGGATCCGGAGAGAAGTGTTTGGGTTTGGTGGGAGAGGCGTGATTCATGATTGAGGAGATAGCTGTAAAGTTGTGGAAGGGGAATGGGATCTGGTCTGGTAGTGAGAGAGGTGACTAGTGATTCGTAGTCAGTTCCTAAACCTGCAAGGAGATAGATGGTAAACTCAAGATCAGAGATAGGATGACCAGCTGCGCCAAGGGACGAGGCAAGATTTTTGGCTTTGTTAAAATACTCAGGCATGGATTCGGACCCTTTCTTTAACGTAGGCAATTGGTATTTGGTATGCATGATGTGAGCGGAAAACTGAGAGGAGAAGAGATTTTTAAGGGTAGTCCATACTTCATGAGAAGTGGAGCAATCCAGAACTTGAGTGAGGAGTGATTCTGAAATAGATGAAGTGAGAGCCGAAATAACGAGTTGATCCTGAATGAGCCATTTGGTGTGAGCAGGATTGGGTTTGTCATTGACAATGGCAGGAGGTATGGGAATGCTATTATCTACATAGCCGAAAATTTGATGGCCTTTGAGAAATGGAACCATTTGAAGTTTCCAGAGTAGGTAGTTTTCTAGGGTAAGCTTAAGAGAAACAGAGTGGGATATAGCAGTGGTGATGGAGGCGGGGACGGTGGGAAGAGAAGTTTGATCAGAGTTTGCCATGGTTGAGCAGACGTGAGTCTTCAAGCTCTTGATACCATGTTAAAACTAGAGAATGAGGAATGCATGCAAGCTGTATGAGTAAATGCCACTAACGAAAATAGAGTCAGGTGGTCCTGAAAATATTCCTTTGATTCCATGATTTGTTTACACACACTGTATACCTTTTTATAGGCACTATTTAACCAATACAAAGAAATTAACTTCCAATGGAAAGGTGACATCTGTACAGAAAACAGTTACAGAATATTCTAGAATTATTTCTACTTTCTGGAAGAGTTGGTTCCATCTTGGTGCGCAGGTTCTATAGTCTCAATATAAATAAATAAACATAATTCAAACTCAATGTTTTTCTTCTAAACTCGTAAACAGGCTTTCTTCATTTTTGTTTGAAAATCACACTGTTTTTGGCATTACAAATATAGAATATATAAACAATGCTTGCTGCCAAAAGATATGAGTCTATGAAACAGTTACATTGCCATTCGAATTCAATGTACAACCTATCAAACAGAAATTTCAGAGGTTCTTACAATTGGGTATCTAAAAATTCACTGATCGTAGTGTATTTCAGCTGTGGATACAGTTTTGTCCCATCAACACCGCCAGATGACTCGATATCAAAGTATGTATGATCACCCTTTATGAAAGTAGAATATATGAAAATCATTTTCATGTTGTCAGGATATGGGATCTCTGCAATGTAATAAACCACACATTTTTGGTGCAAAACTGTCAGCAAGAAACTAAAGAAGAATCAACCTAGATCCAAAAAACAGAGTTCAAGTTCATGACTGACTAAGATCACGTCAATATAACATATCTCCCTCGAAACCAAGTAAATCAGTGTTGGTAGAAGCACCAGTGCATTTAAAGCATAAATGCCGTCCAGAGCCTAGGCACAAAGCCAACTAGGGCGCATATAATTTTTTTTTTGGTCTTCTTCAAATTTTATTCCCTTCTTAGTGATTTCAGACGCCTCATGAAAGTCCTCGAATTGACAATTAGCATCTAACTATGGCGCAAATAAATTTTTTAGATACTATTGAATTACCTTTAATTTTCCTAAGAAGCTCTTCTTCTGGTACATATATCTTCTTCAGCTTCTTCCCAATCTTAGTCTCCCAAATTGCAACCAGCTCATTCATGGAGTGTACATTTCCTGGGGGCCTCAAATACAACACCTTATTCAATGTGCGTGGATCATCCACTGAACTGATTGTGAAGGCAGCAACATCACTTTCCTTGACGAATACACCTGCAGAAAAGCCAAATAACCAACCATTAGATTACCAAACTGTAGGTTCTAGTAAACAAAAAAAAATCATTATCTGGCCATATCAATAGCAGGGAGGCCTATTACATCTTGATAAACAGACCTTTAGTATTTCCATTACCAAATATGGTAACATTGTCCCTTGGAGGAGTCTCTAGGTCAGGTTGAACAAGCGAAGGAAGTAAAAAGCTCATAAAGTAGTTGCATGAGATGTAAGTGTAGGGAATGCCCTCAGCTTCCACAAGACGTCTAATTTCAGCCTTCTGTGAATAGAAGTTGTAGTCCATGTCTGATATTTGAACCTTATCTGGGTCTAATCCGAATTCTGATGGAATGAACCTCTGGATTATTGTACAATTATCAGTACACACCGCGAATAAAATATGAGAGGACATGATCAGTGTGATTGTAACAGATGAATAAGCAGGTTACATACTATGAAGAGAATGGATTTAAATGCAGGCTCTAAGGTATACTAGTATCATATGCCAAACTAATCCTAGAGATATTTTCTCTAAGATTGTGATTAAATGCACAGGTAATCAAACACATCTCATCCATTTAGTTACAATGCATTGCCCCATTTAACGAAACAACGGAAGACCCGGGCATTTTAACTTTAATATCTTCATTTCGTACACACAAGTATATGTATATCGAGAAAGAAACATTATAACAATTTCTCTACGGAAAAATTATTTTGGTTAAGAAATGAATCAAAATTGTCGATACAGTTCTACAATATCAATATCCAGAAAGAAATTAATGATATCAAACAAAAACGGATAGGAGAGAGAGAGAGAGAGAGA
>QEOT01124041.1:0-54199 GCA_003123785.1 Pterocarya stenoptera
CAAGGCTATGAGTTTTAGGGCTGTTTGGAGAATGGGATGAGATGAATATTTTGTAAATAATAGTAAGATAGGTTATGAATAGTAGTGAGATAATTTAAGTTGAATGTTTTTTGAGTTTTGGGAAATGAGAGAGAAAAGTTGAATAAAAAAATATTATAAAGTTAAAATATTATAATAATATAGTTTTATAATTTTTTTTTTTTTTAGGATCTAAAAATGTTGGAATTATTTTTTATTTGAAATTTAAAATTTTGAAAAAATTGTAATTATTAGTTTGAAAATTTTGTATTTAAATTATGTTTGGAAATAAAATAAAACGAGATGAAATGATATCAGATGAGAATTTCGTGTCTCATCTTAGACTCCAAACCTGCCCAGCAACTAAGATTAATAACCTTTCTATTTAGGTGAAATTCTGTTCTTCATCTTAAATTTCTCATTATTAATTACACATATTGATGTGGTACATCTAAATGGTTGTCCATTTGATATATATGTTTTCCCAATGATTTACTTTTATTTTCTTCAAAAAAAAAAAAGAAAAGGAAAGAAGTGTAGTGTGTATATACCTTGTTAACAGGGCCAAGACAGATGTAGCGAGTGTTCTCATCCTCATAGTGGATGTGTTGCATCACAGTTTCAAGAGCCTTTTGTCTTAGCTTTGAGAAAGGCCATTGCATAAGAAGAGGTTCCACAACCTTGTGAAGACTATTCCACAACATGTCTTGTATCAGGGGATGTGGGCTATACAGATCCTCCTGCGACCATTTTTAAGCTGTATCAATCGAGTTCTTTTCCTTCCTTTTTAGGTTTCTCGACAATAAAATGACTAGATTTTCCATGCAATTCATGTCAAGCAAAAGATCTAATTAACCAAGACATCATTGAGAGAAGAAGAGGAGTTTATATCAATGTTAAAAAAGAAAAAGATATTTGTAATTTTGAATTGTGCAATCTTTTCGTAATCGCTTTAAAGAAAATGAATAAAACATGAAATCCACATAAAAAAAAATTTAATTTTTTAATAGTGGACTTCGCTTTTTTTCAAAGCGATTACCTATTTTACAGTCGTATATAGAATTACTCATGTAAAAATACAATTGCTATCGTGTTCTGCCCGACATGCTACCACTCAAATCGACAAATTTCATAATATTTTATTTTATTTCTCAAAATTTATGTTGTATAAACACACCGCTTATTGTGAAACTATAATGCTGTAAGGGTGAGAGAACTGAATTTAATTCCTTACACATTTTTCCTTGGAGGGAAATTGTGTTGTGGGGTTGAGAATCCACAATCACAGCCTGAACCACCAAGCACTAAGTACAAAATTATTTTAAAAGATGTAGATCATAGAAAATCTCTTTTTATTTTTTGGTCAGTCATGATAATTCTTTTTGGTTCATAAAAGAATGGAAAGAAAACAACAATTTTAATTATTAATTATTATTATCAGGACTACCTTGGCCATATATACTTTTCTTATATATATATATATATACATGCTGATCATAATGTCGGGTGTGAAGGTTCATTTAAATTAATAATAGTCATATTTAATTAAATATGCCCATCTGATTGATGCATGAAGCTGTGCATGTTTGATATCAAGTCAGCCAATCATAAAGCTATAATATTCTTATAAGATCATTTTAAATATTTTATATTATATATATATGTATATATATATTGAATATTATTGGTTATAAGAGCTTCTTTTCCTTCATTCCAAAGTCTTTGACCATTTTGACTTGGTAGACATATATTCATAAGATCGGCATGATATTCATGCTAAGATAATATATTACGGGAAGTACGTTGAATAAATTGAACATCTAGTACTAACCTAATGATGATTTGCTTCTTTCACTCAGAAACCATGATTATTTCAAATTTCTATTAAAAATTAAAAATAAAAACAAAAAATTCGAATCTATTTATTCTCTTGATCCCTCAATCGGTTTTTTAATTTTTGGTGAACAAAAGACTTTCCAAGAAAATGTACGTACACGATGAAAGAGAAAATATTTTTCAATTGGGTTATGCTACTCAGCATGTTACACCGCACTCCATACATATTTTAAATTTTTTTTATTTTTTTATTTTTATTTTATTCCTGCTAAATTAATTGAGATATTCTACTCATCATCCATCCACAATATACTTATTATGAAAAAAAAATTAAAAAATGTGTGATGTGTGATGTGTGGTGTGTGCATGAGATGCCAAGCAAAAAAAATTTTCTCTATTATACACAACAAGATGATCATTCTCTTTTCTAAGTTTTTTGTGCGATTAATTAGTAAGGATAATTGATACTTTTCATTTGTAAACATTTTTTTGGCTAAAATATATAAAAGCACCACAATACCTCGAAGAAAATGATTAAGACACGACATTATTATAACTTTTTTATCATTTAAAATATATATAATTTTAAAAGAAGGAAATCATGTAAAAAAGATTGTGTCTCTATATCTAATCATTCATGCCTTATTATTTCTTTTCTTAATATTACCTAACAAAAGATTCAATCAGGGATCATTGGAAAGTGATTTCCAAATACCCACAAAAAAAAAAAAAAAAATCATCTATTTTCCTATGAATATATAAACTAGTACTTCAAAACAAGAATAAAGAAATTTGCCTCAAAATGATTAAAAAAAAAAATCTTAGCACGTGTTATTTAATTTCTAACTTAAAATATCTGCATCTATTATAAAGAGAAATAATATTTATAATCATAGAGTATATAAATACTGTATAATTCTTTTAAAAAATAAATATATATAAAATTTATATAAAAAAATTAATTTTTTAATAATAAATTTAGATTTTTTTTGAAAAAAATACACTACGCTTGTGTGACTCATTATTATATTTAACATTAATCGATATATTCTTCTCTCTTTATTTTTGAATAAGATATATTCGCACCTTAGCACACAGACTTCTGGCCTGGTCCCAATTAATTTGATGATACGGAAGCGTATAGAGCTCTTTCCTGAGAGAGAGAATAAGGGTATTGATGGGGCCCACATGTCTTCTCCCGTATAAATAACACATTGGCAGATACACCATCCGACAGTGACACCACATTCGTCCTGCATACATTGCCACTACACGTTAGTTTTTCCTCTTGTTTCCCTTTTCTTTTCTTTTCTTTTCTTTTATTTTTCTTTTTAGATATCTTCTTTGACTGGTTCAATAATTTTTTTAGATTCTTCATTTAAATTTAAATATATAGTATATGTTATATAATTATATTACTTATAATTATATATATTAAGAGAAATCATTTATAAGCTTCTAAAGCATACAAGCCTCGCACACTCTATTTAAAAAAAGTGAGTCTAAAATCCACGAGAAAAAATTCACTTTTTAATAGTGAATCCTAATTTTTTTTAAATAGAATACGCGAAATTTAAAAATTTTATAATTGCATCTAATATTACTCTATTTTTAAAGAGTACTTCTACATATAACTATAAAATACGTAAACGACACGTAATCGCTTTAAAAAAAAGTTGGTCCACTATTAATTTTTTCATGTGGGTCTCATATTTTATTCATTTTTTTCAAAACGTTTATGTGATGGTTGCACAATTCACAGTTATAAATATATTTTTTCATTTTTAAATACAAAATAATGACCCATCAGGAATGTATACTTACGAAATGATTAAAGATAGCCTGAAGAAAGGGAGAAAGAATAAATTTAAAAAACCTGGGTGCATGGGAAGGAAGTAAGGAAGAAGCCACATTTCCGGGGGAAGGGGATTGTTGCCACTCCATTCATACACTCCAAGTATCTACAACATTTTTTTTTCAATAATTATTGTAATTATTATGATTAATATATATATAATTCATCTTAATTATAATGAAACCAACAATAGTGATGATAATTTAAGTGATATCATCACATATGTAATCATGATTCTGAACATTTTGTATCAGTATATATGTAGCTAGCTAGACACGTACAATTTTTTAGGACCACAAATTATCAACTAATTAAATGTATATATATATATATATTTCTCAAATAATTAAAAAAGAAAAAAGAAAAATAATCAACAAAGACAATTATCTTTACAACGCTTACAATAATGTCAAATATAATATATATATAATTTCTTTTCTGCATGCGTACAAATATATGCGATAAAAGGGGTAATTATATGTATATAAATGATTATTTTATATATATTTATAATATGTGAAGATATATGGCCATGAAGATCATGAATATATATACTCAGCTGAAAGCCACATCTTTCCCCAAGATGGAATGGAGGTGACACCACCACGATCAAGAATCCATTCTCTTGCTTTTTCCATGGCACCATCCCTACCATCCATTGCTTCTCCAAGCAATCTTAGGGCAACATAGGAGAGAGATGTACAGAACATTGTGCTTGACCCTTCTATATGTAGTCCCCAACCTCCATCTCTATTCTGCAAGCCATTAAATTCCTAGCAAACTTAGGGTTATGTATACAAAATTTCACTACCGGAAAAAATGACTATTTATAACGGATTAAATGCGATAAAAATGACTATTTAAGATCAAAGCAGACTCATTTTAATAGAAAATATATATTTTTATAGGAAATAATTTGTCACAATTAAACAGTTTTCTTATAGTGAATTTACTTAATCATCACTTATTTATTTTAAAATAAAATTTAAACTTTGATGGATAATAACACCTTATCATATTAGGATAAGTAAGTTGATCAGTGCATGAAATATTGATGATAAATATACTACGTTACATAGCATTTTCTTTTTCCTTTTCATTTTCTTTTTGGGTTTATATATTGCTTTGGAAAATTAACATTTAACAAGGCATGCAAATGATACCAAAAGAAGATCAAGACTAAATGGGAAAAGAGACAAATATTACCTGATGGTTATACATATATCGGCATATCTCGAGTCGATGTTCATTAGGCAAGATTGTATTGAGGGCCCCCGTCACTGATAATCCGATCACCTATGACATATGATTTATTGGATTTTTATTGCATAAAAATACCAATACTTATATATATATATATATATATTTATATATATTATCCACGAACGAGGACCACCGTCACCACCCTCGTGCATGCAAGGAATTTTCCCGGCCACCAAACTTGTCTAATCTACATTATATAAATATATATACTTTTGTTTTTTGCGACATGATCATTAAGTGATATCAATAAATATTCTTAATTATTTTCAATTTCACGTGTTAACTTTTGTTGGAATTAATTAAAAATCGAGTCATGTCATTGGTCGAAGTCATGCACGTAATTGATGATCATGATTTTGGACCATTTAATTACTGATTTATTAATATGTAGGGTACTACGTACTGTTTAATTAATTAAATAATTGAAAGAAGAAAACAATAAAAACAAAACTACAGTAGTACTGATGATCATCACATGGTAATATTTGGCATTAATTAATCTAAACCAATTAATTAAGACATTAACATATATATATAGGTGGCTATATATATATATATGACGATTGATTTGAGAGAACTGACAAAAGAAATAGCTGGCATTAATGTAAATTACTGCTAATATATATATATATATATATATATTTATAGGCTCCAAGAAAATCTCGATAATATATAACGTGGTAATGACTAGTACATGCAGGAACATATAAATATATATATATATAAATATTTATGTCCATCGGGACAGGATCGATCGAGCTCCACCTGAGTGTATTAATATATATATATTAATATATATATAGTTTTTATATTTTATTCGATATTTTTTTTATATTAATAATTAGCAACTATATAAAGATCACACAGCGCATGCATGAGATTTTACAATATTATTCGATGTTATTCGATTATATGGTTGCTAGCTAGCGAGCTGCATGCATGCACCCGGCCGGATTTAAACTGATCAAATATGAGTAAAAAATATATAGTAGAATATTGGTCAGTAGCTAGCTAGCTAGAATGCATGCATGCATGGACCACCAATAATGTGGGAGCAAATTCTCCCATTTTAATGAAATGTTGCTTTCTACATGAGTTTCATTGGGCATTTTTAGAGTTTTGAAGGATAATAATAATAATAATGCATGTCATAGTACACATTTACTATATAAAAATGGCTAATTAATTATGATTATGACATTAAATTGATCCATATGCATGCTAGCTTGCTAGCTACCACTACTTACTGCACACATGGGATAGTAATTACAAGTTGGGTACTGCTGGAATTGAGGGGACCATAGTGAATGAAAAGGAATTAGGCAATTGTTAATTTGCTACATGAGATGACAAAACAAACTAGTTACGAAATCTTATTAATAGCCTCTACTCGTGTCCTAGCTCGTCTGAGAGCTAGATTTGCCTCAATTGTTTGTCTCTTGCCTTCAGCTTTACTCAAGTTCGCTTATGCTATTTCAAGAGTTTGCTGAGCTTCTTGTGGATCAATGTCACTAAAAAAAATTACAATTTTCTGATATATTTTACTGCTGTTCATTTGCTCTCTTTATTTTATCTCACAAATTCTGATCTTGCTTGCTAATGATATAGATTCATACTAGATTCATATAACGATCTAAAACTATAAAGTCTAAGGAAAAGAATCAAATAAAGAATAAATATAATATAAATAAAAAAACTCTTTTTTTAACGGGACCTACCCCCTCTTTATTTGTCTGATTCAAGGGGGATCCCGTTGAGTTCTTACGCTTTCATGTCTACAAGTCAATTCATCCGATTACTACAGGGATGAACCAAATCCAGAATATGAACCATAAAAGAAAATACCAATTAAACCAATCACAAAAATACCAGTTACAGTACCTATTACCCATGATCATCACGTTTCTTTAAAATAATAAAAGCTTGGTTTATTTTAAGTGCTAAATTAAAATTAATTAGTCAGTAAATTTGTCATTGAATAATTCGATATTTGAGATATGGAAAATTCTATATATAAGCTAGTGTGGATAACACATGTACATAGCAAAGCACTTACATGATGCCTATAACAAATGTCGACATAATTTGATTTGAAAGATAAATTTTAAAATTTGAATCTTATAAATTAAATCTTATTATATATATAAATAATGTGGACGGTGTGTATTTTACATAGCGACTTGCAAATAGATGAAATCTTAAGACATTATGCTAGTGAGTATTTCATGTATATATTTTGAGAATTGTGAATTAGGAGGGACCATCAATTGAAAAGGATATATAAATATATATATGCATTTACAAATTGTTTCCCCCTAATATTTAATCATGATAAAATAATGTGGTCCTTAATTTCAAATGAGAGGTTGACTTCTTTGTAATGTGAATATATAGAGGCTATATTCTTTACATTTAAGTCTTTATCAGGGCCCTTTTATATATTTGTACATGTTCATCTCTCTGTACGGTAATAACAATATATAGTTATATATGTTCATGTCCTTTAATATATATATATTACATATATATAAATATATATATACACACACACACATAGGAGATGCTATATATTACACCTCTATTGATCTAGTTCTAATATTTCATTGTAGTGATATGGCATAATTCATCAATTTATTATTTTATCATTTAAAAAAATAAAAATTGATGATCTATTGGTTAATAAGTATTACCGTATCAACAGTGGAATGGAAATGCGATGAAATTAAAGTGCAATGAAAAATAGTGCATAATATAATTCCGAGAGAAATCATAATTTAAAAAAAAAAGAAATATAAAAGAAAAAGGAGATCAGTAACTAAGAGAAATAACTAGCCGTGGGTAAATTAATATTCCAATGAGTGGAGTTAACTTTTACTATTATTATGTAAATTAAAGAATATCCATAAAATAAAAGAAATTAGAATAAAGTTCTTTTAAGTAAAGTGTGCTATGCTTTGATATGAGACTATGAGTACGTGATTAGAAAGAAAAGAAAAAGAAAAAGAAAAAGAAAGACCGAGCACGTAGTTTTTCTGAAGTAATTTTAATTTGCAACAGAATTTAATAATATTAATCACTGTACTGAGTTGTCTGATATTGTGGAATTAGGGTTTACATGCAGCTTTCTGCCAAAATAGCAATCATGCTCATAGGCTGAATTGCTGCAGCCAAAAATGATCAGATTTTTAGGCCTTGTTTGTTTTCACAGTTTATCTCAACTAATCTCATCTCATTTAATTATTTTATAAAATAAAATAAATAATTTTATTTTTTTAAATTTTAAAATAAAAATAATATTAAAAAATATATTCTAATAATATTATTTAATTTTTTAACTTTAATCCCAATTCATCTAAAAAATCATGATACTATTTTAAGGGAGCATGCTTGTTAATTCTCTTATAATAAAATGAGTTGTAGAATTCAACCCTCAAGGGGTAAGAAAAATAAATTCATGAACTGTTTCAAATTTTTTATCCATATCAATCAGTTAAAGAAATTAAAAAGTAATGTTAGCTAGGGCCTAGGTACTAGCCTTGGGTGTATAAACCTCGCACAAGTCTTTTGTACAAAACATGGCCGAGCTAAAAGATTAGAATTTTTAAAAATAAAAAAATTCAGAGTGTCTATTTTTTTTATAAAAGACTTGTACAAAACTTGTATATTTGAGATTTATATGAATCATTATTCATTCCTGAAATAAAATCAGAGATTAAGGTTCGTCTATACATACATACATATATATATTATTGACTACACAATGAAATATGCTCTTGATAATAGACTTCCCTCGTGTAATTAACATAATATGTTTTATAAAAGAAAAAGGAAAAAGATAGAAGAAAGAGCATGCAAGTGAATATATAGAGCTAATTATAATTAATATTAATTATTACGTACCAAGCCAGGCAAGAGAAACAAGGGTCCACCGTAGTCACCAGGCCAGAATCCATCCTCAGCCTGCAGAGTCGAGTAGAATCTCAACCCCCTTCGCAACACTCTTGTCACTGCTTCCTCTGTTATTTCTTCTTCATTTTCCAGTACTTTCACCTGATCACCTGCCTTTATCTCGCATGCAGGATTCTCCTTTGCAAACTATACATACACACACACACACACACATATATATATATATATAAATATATAAATATTACGAAAAAAGAACCATTAAAGTGTAAAGGAGAGCTTTAAAATCATGTTGGACCTGAAGTCTCATCAAGAGATCAGAACTTTGTTTGACTTGAAACCGATTCTCCTTAAAGCCATCTCGAGCTTTCTCCACTTGTGCTCGTTCTTCGTCTGTTCCAAGATTGGGATCAAACTCCCAATACTGCCTTCCAATATGATTGTTGACGCTCTTAAGCCGCCATGAATCATTGCCTTCAGAAACCTTGAGCTTCCACATTCTCTGAGTAATTCAGTCATATTGATCATAAGAAATAATTATATATTAATAAGAATATAATTGTATGGTAATGAGGATTTGCTAATGCTAGAGACTCAGAATCTTGATAAAGAAATAGCAAAATGATCATCATGATTAAGATGAAAATCATTTACCTATAACTTCAAGACTAGCTAGCTAGCTTGAAACATTAATGGGGTCTCCATATATATATATATATATATATATAGATGCAAGTAAAAGATTACCTTGTTCAAGTAAAAGATTATATATGTATGTAGAAGCTAGCTAGCTAGTATATGATCCGTTGGGTGAACATAATGGTCCTTATATATAGAAAACTTGGGGGTGATCGAGTTACTATAATGCCCTTCCATTTGGACAATGAATATGACATAAAGACTCTGTTTGAAACAGTCTCAATTCATCTTATCTCATCTTATTATTACAACTTTTTAAAATTTTCATACATAATATAATAAATAATTTAACTTTTTTAAATTTTAAAAGAATAATAATATTAAAAAATAATATTTTAATAATATTTTATTCAATTCATCTAAAACTATTTCATATCATTCCACAATCCAAACGAAATTATATCCTTATAAGTTGCATTTAAATTAGTTTAGTACTGATGATCCGAATAAAGTGCGTCCATGTGATATGCATGCTGAGGCTGTGTATATAATATTCCAACCTTGGAACAACATATTACAACCTTTTGCAATCTTTTGATCAGGGTTTCATTTGAATTTGGACTTTATCTATCGAAACTCAACATTCTTGAAGTTGAAAAATGAGTTCCTATACATTATTTGACTAACAGGAAATTATATAAATTTAGAATATGTAAATTTCGTTCACGTATTATGAAAAAAAGTAAGATACACAATAAAAAATAGATTTCGTGCAACGTCTCTAACAATGATCTTTTTGAGAATTGAGTTGAGCCTCCCAAAGTCAGAAAACTTGACAAGATGAGTAACGGGAGTCAAGTGGAAAGAAAACGATGTGAGGGTGACAAGGACAACATAATCATAAATGAGGCAAGCAAAACATAGAGTTAGAAAAGAATATGTTCATCTAACACAAGATATAAATAAATGACTTTGTATTTGATATAAATGGATTTCAATTTAAATAGGTTGACTCGATAAGATATGATTAATAAATGGATCAATTATTCGCAAAACCGGCAATCAACCTGTATAATACAAATAAATTCTATTTTTAAATTTTATAAATATTTTGTCTTATGTGTCTTTTTTTATTATTGGGAATATTAGTATTTGACTACATTATATCTCAAACTATTAAATTTTTTTGTTAATATATAATTTTATTTTATGAAAATATTACTTTTCTTATATATTATTGGTTTGGATGTTGATAATAAAATGTTTTATCATGAATACAGTCGTAATTGTAAATTATTTATATATTTATTATTGTATTTGTTAGGAAATAAATTGATTGGGTCAAACCCTTTGGAAACCTATCACTAAGGGAAGAGATAAAGTTAAGAGATAAGGCAAAGAAGTTAACTCAAACTCCTAAAAAGAAAAAATATCACAAGTTAAGTTGGACTCTATCACTCAAATGAAATAGCCTCTATATAAAGAGCAGTTCCCCCACAAATCGGGCAGGCTCTCTCCAGGCACTCTCCACCAATTCTCTAGAGGAACTTTTCTGAAACTAAATTCTTCTATTGTATTGAAGCACTATGTAAGGCCATGAAATCTTGTAAAATCATCACCTGTTATAGTGAATTTTGCCCCCAAACAACCCGCGAACGGAAGCTTTTATGTTGAATCACATAAATTCATGTGTCTCCCTTTATTTATTTTTATTTGCTTATTTCTTATTTATCATATGGATGAACGCGAAGAGTACCGTATCGATGTCTGAATCATCTCATGGGTCAAGGATGGCTATTTCCTCATTTTCGGTCTGTTGTGCAATTTTTGACATTAACAGTTGACGCTATCTGTGGGATCAATTTATTATCTACATCGAAATCGAGAGAATGATGACTCCTTGGCTCACGAGTTCTTCTCCAGAATATAAGATAAGTCACTCCACCTTGCATTTATTATTTTATTTCGAAAGTACTGGTAAAACATATCAGATATTTAATATATGTTTATCTAATATAGCAGATTAGGTAAAAGATCATTAATTTATCTTGTAACTTGAACAGGAAAAAACAAGATCTTATTCGAGTAATCATACGTACACAGTAGTGAAGAGTAGTAGTACTTAAGATCTTACATAATTTTGATTAGCCAAATTACAACGTATATCTTCATATGTGGCTACAAATAACCAAAAAAAATAGAAGCAAAGACAGATTTGATCAAGGCTCCAAACCTGTGAGCAATGCCTGACTTTTGTCATTTAATTTGCATGCAGACGATGAGGTGTATGATAATCAATTCTCCACCCATTTATAGTTTCAAGGGGCTGGTCCCTTGTATGTATGTATGTATGTATGTATGTATGTATGTGAGTCTATATATATAAGTTTTTAGAAGGTCTATGTGGTGTTTTGAACCGATACTAACCCGTGGGGAAGTGTGTTAATTGTTAGGCCATTGCAAGATCATTGGGCTTTAGCTTATTGTTAATTACTTTTTTTTGCATATGTAAAAATTGATGAAATTTTCCTTGGCGTGGTTGTCAAGAACACGCACCACACATAGTGTCTCCACCATACACAATATTTATCATGCCATATACACATGAATTTTATTCAGCGATGCAGTGAAAAAAAATCACTCGGCAACGAACAGATTCAATTAAGGAATAGTTGGATGCAACAACCAAATTACTCGAGTTTGTCTCTTTCAAATTTGTTATTTTATTTTTACTAACAAATTTGATTTTTGGAAGATTTTCCCCACAAAATTCCTCGAGGTTCCATGAAGATTTATGTTTATACATCTCAGGAATATACTTTGTTTGAAATCACCTACGTGGCGTGAAACACTTGCTGCCTCTCCTCTCAAGCATTGTTCACCATCTTAAATTGTTGTCATCAAAATAAACCGTTCGGTATCATGAGCATCCCATTGTTGCCAAAGCATGGTGACCAACGGACGTCACCCATATGTCACAAGCCTTCACCATTCAAGGGAGATGGACCAGGTTTTCAAACTTCAAATTTGTGATTTGGATTATTTAATCTAACATGTTTGTTTTTGTTGGTACGATTGAGCTCTAGCACCGGCCACAAAACGCAGTCACGTTTTTTCTCCCACCTCAAAAGGTTATGTGGTCGAAGAACTCTCCCACTACACTTCAATTGCCAAAGTTACATGGTCAAAGTACTCTCTCGCTACACTCTCATTGCCAAGGTTACACAATCTAAGCACTCTGCCGCTACACTCTCATCGCCAAGATTACGCTGTCAAGGCACTCTCCCGCTACACTCTCATTGCTAGGGTTAAGTAGTCGAGGCATTCTCACATTACAACCATCGCCAAAGTTATGCGGTCAAAGCACTCTCCCACTACACTCTCATCGCCAGGGTTACACTGTCAAGGCACTCTCCCGCTACACCTATCACCAGGGTTATGTGATCGAGACACTCTCCCGCTACATTCTCATCGCCAAAGTTACGCAGTCGAGGTACTATCCCACTACACTCGCATCACCAAGGTTAAGCAGTCGAGGCACTCTCTTGCTACACCCATCGCCAGAGTTATACGGTCGAGGCCAGGGTTACGCAATCGAGGCACTCTCCCACTACACCCATCACCAAGTTATGCGGTCGAGGCACTCTCCTACTACACTCTCATCGCCAGAGTTATGTGGTTGAGGCAGTCTCCCATTACACTCTCATCGCCAAGGTTATACGGTCAAGGCACTATTTCACTACACCCATTGCTAGAGTTACACGGTCGTGACACTTTCTTACTACACTCGCATTGTCAGGGTTATGAGGTCGAGGCACTCTCTTGCTGCACTCGCATCCCCAAGATCACGAGGTCGAGGCACTCTCCCACTACACCCATCGCCAAAGTTACACGGTCGAGGCACTCTCCCACTACCCTCTCATCACCAGCGTTACACGGTCGAGGTACCCTACCGCCAAATGCAAGCCGATTGTCTCCACTTGCCACAACCGCCACCAGCAAGTTACCTTCAAGAATGAGCCTCTAAGCTTCGCAATCGCCTCACACGAGTATCCTTCGGAAATGAGTCAACAGGCTCAACAACCGCCTAAGATGGATCTAGGGGGGTCAACAGGCACCCTGACCACTTAAGCGCAGGTTACTACAAACAAACTCTTACATCTACATTAAAAAGAAAAAACACCAACAAAAAATATAACACAGGGCAAAATCCACTAAGGCCACCAAAAATGATCATCGAGCACGGAAATATATGCACTTTACCGACAATAAACATTCACATACAATCATTATGCAAACGTTCTTACAAACAAACTTCACACTCATGGAGATCTCATTGCATAACAATGAAAAACTACAAACTAGCTACCAAAATTTCCTTTTCTGTAGGTTAATTTCACCATAGTTGACTTAAAGATTCTTAATACCTTCTTGATAAACAAGTTGACCTTAAGAATCGAGGGCATCTGTTAGGGACTAAATTGACTGGATCAAACCCTTTGGAAACCACTAAAGGAAGAGATAAGCTAGGAAAGAGATAAGCAAAAAAAGTTGACTCAGACTCCTAAAAGGAAAAGATATCACAAGTCAAGTTGGATTCTATTACTCCAATAAAATAACCTCTATATAAGAAGTAGCTCACCCACAAATCGGGCAGGCTCTCTTCAGGTACTCTCCACCAATTCTCTAGAGGGACTCTCCTAAGACTAAATTCTTCTATTGTATTGAGCGATTTGTGAGGTCATGAGACCTTATAAAATCATCACCTATTATAGTGGATTTTGCCCCCAAACAACTAGTGGACGTAGGTTTTTATGCCGAACTACGTAAATTCCTATGTCTCCCTTTATTTATTTTTATTTGCTTATTTATTATTTATCATATAGATGAATGCGAAGAGCACCGTATCGACGTCTGAATCATCTCGTGGGTCAAGGATGACTATTTTCTCATTTTCAGTATGTTATGTAATTTTTTACATTAACAGTATTATATATGAAATTATATTTATTAGTTTAAAAAATAAATATACAAGTCGGCTTAACCCATTTATATGAAGCGGGTTAAATGAGTTGTATCCAAGTTAACTCAATAAAAATTATTTATTAAACAGGTTAAATAGATTGTGTCGTGTCACTGTTAATTAAACGAATCGGATTTAGATTAATTCATATAGTCTAATATTCATGACTTGATATGAATTTTCACCCCTAAAATGTACATGCACGCAATTTCTAACCAAAATGAGTTGATGACTTGACTCGCATTAAATGTCCCCTTAACAAACTCTCACTTAGTCAAGATTTCAGATTTCTTCCTTCAACTTCGAGTGATATTAATTATAACCGATTAAGATCATGTTTTTATGAAGTGGCATGTGAGAAGAATTTGTCTGGACACCCAATGGGCCCTTTGAAGGATCCATGATGTACGCACTCCAGCCCACGTGAAAAATGGATCTCAGATTCTCATTTATTTTAACTACCCAATAATTTCTGCTTTGTGGGTTTAGTTCAAAGTGCTGCGTACGTGCATCCGCAACTTCCATTTCAGTTTTGGTTCACGAGACATGAATGATTTTACTAACGTCATAAGGACCAAAGCCCGTGATTTAGGATTAGTGGCATATTAAATAATTAATTAATTAATCAGAAAAACAATTGGCGGTTGGTGTCATAAAAAAAAAATAATGGTACTGGCATGGTAGTAGCTAGCATCATCATGTGCTATAACAAAAAATTATATTTGTCAACGTAATTATTTTATTATCTCTCTCAGTATCACTTGATGTCAAGTCAAATGATTAACAAATAATTTTCAATCATTTAATACAACAATATGAGATGATAAGAAAATGATAGTAAAATGCTGGATGATTAATAACGTTACTCCGTTACAAGAAATCTGTCGTAATCCTAACCAAAGGTTAGGTATGGGAAGTGTTTGTCCAATATCTTAATTAGGACGTAGTTTATCTTGTTTACCAAACTTAAACCTACTGTTCATATTTTAATTGTGCTAGCTATATATGTTGGAGTTTGAAATTATGGTTTTGAGAAGTGGGTATATATTATCGCCAGATTTGTGGTGATCTGAATAGTTTTTTCTTTTCTTTTTTGTTTTAAGTTTAAAAAAAGAGTCATTGGAGTTGTTAATTTGTCAATGAACTTTTGGCTTTAATTATGGTTCCCAATTGCCTTAAAGAAATGATTTTATGATCTGCACACCATCAATGTTATTGGGTAAAGTAGCTATGATTTTCATGGAAGACAAGTCTATGAACGATAGAATCAGACCAAACCCATACCACAAATTATTATAAAATAAATATAAAACACTCATAGTAATATATATGACCTGAAAATGTACTTAATAATAAAAAGACCAATAAAAACAGATATATATATAATGAAAAATTATTTAACAACGTTATTAAAAGTAAATCTTATACAAATTTACATTATTTGATATAGTACGTTAGATGGTAAAGATTTACGAGTTTTTCTTATCCCATTATAACTCATCTATCAACTGATGAGTTTTGAACTAGGTCAAACTCTATCAAGATGGATGTGTGGGACACTTACAAATCAATATCACGTCGATGCTGATTGTGGTACTGACCACCGCTAAACAACAAATCTTTCGGCGCTTCCTAGATGAAGCCGGACTTGGACTCAACACGATCCACCTGCTTTCAAAGCTTTTCCATCAACATCCATCACTGTGCTTTGCTACTAATTCAGGAGCACTAGCAAAGTAAATTCAGAAGCTTGAGGACTCATTGAGGCACAAATACCCATAGAAGTCCAAATCTGTAATGGGAATCAGAAAAAACTTACCCCATGTCATGTAATCCCAGAAAGATCCATGAGGGAAAAAACTAGAACAAACAAGAAAAATATTGAGAAGTCGCCGGCTCTCATGTGTGTGCATGTGTGTATGTGTGTGTGTGTGTGTGTGTGAGAGAGAGAGAGAGAGAGAGGCAGAGAGACATGAGATAGTTATCACAGATATATAGCTATACTTGGTGAGTCTTACCTTTCCGATGAAGAAGCTGAGAAGAAGAGATGGGAACAATTTCATGAACGGTACTGCGGATAGCCTTATGAACGCAACACTCGGCGGCTATGAACTTTATTACACAACAGATAACAACCAACAAGCAAAAGGCTCCATAAATGCTAGCAGTATTTTCGTCCCCACACAGTGATCACAACATTAATAACTATGCCGCGTATAAGAGTAGTAATAGATAGATGCATGCACGGCGGATAAGATCATGGCGCGCATTTTGCATGGCCATTTCGGTTCCGCTACATACACTCGAATTTGCGCACCCCTACTGACACGTGATGGTTTGTTTTATTAAAAGAAAGAAAAAAAGAAACATGAAGAAGCAGACGGCGGACAGAACTCTGTCTCTCTTGTTCCACATTGCCCATTTTATCGAAGTTTTCAGATTTTTACCCCACATTGCCAATTGTTTATCGGCTCTCTCTCTCTCTTTCTCTCTCTAATTGATGCTTTCTTTCTCCTTCTTTCATTTTCAAACAACTGCCAACAACTCATATTTCATGCCTTTCTCCTTCCACCTTTGGTTTTCTTTCAGCCATTCATCACCACATAAATTGATGAATACAAGACCACATAAATTGACAACTATCACAAAGAGAAGAATTATTTTTCCCAACTACTTTTATTAATCCAAGCGATTTTAAAGCATCAACTATTGCCGTTGTGGGTGGCCAAGCCGTTGGTGCCATAAATGATTTGCAACTTGAAAATGAGTTGAAAATTATAAAGCTTGATGTGGCGCTTGAATGGTGTAAAGGTTACCCTTCTTGTGGCCTCTTAGCATTACATGGTTGGTTGCTCGATCCTTGATGACAAAACCAACACCAAAAAACTCACAGTTAACAGGATGATCAGTAGTCAATTGTCCCACAGATAGTAAATTGCTTTCAAGATCAGGAACAAGTAAAACAGAATTAAGAGTGAGTTGAAGAGGTTTCAAGCCAGTATAAGTGTCACTAATATGCATGATAGGAAGCAAATGTCCATTACGTACCTGATTATCTGGATATCTTGCTCAAATAACTGTTTAAAGTAAGGCAACTTAGATTGATTAGTCACATAAATATGATTAATTGTCACACTTTTATAAATGGACCTTGTCTACTTGGGTTGTGAAGTTTTAAGAGTTATTTTTTCCAAAATACTTGTTTATACTTTATTAAGGGCTGATGAAAGTTTATGCAGGCATTAAAGGCTCAAGGGCCCGAGTCCATCTAAGCCCAAGGGTTCGGATTCATCTCATCCAAGTGTTCGGCATTTCACCCACTTACCCCTTTAAACTTTTACTGCTAAGGAGGTCGAGTTCTTCGAAAGGGGGCAGAATGGAGATTGGGTGGAGATGATGGTTAGAAGAGAGAGAAAGAGAGATGGTGAAAGGAACTGATAAAATGGGATGAAGAGCAAGGATGGGGGGATCAATTTTTCTAGTTATTTTTGTGGTGTTTTCCATTTTTACTTCAGCTTTTTTATTACAAGTTTGGCTCTGTTAGGGTTTCTATAAAGCCTCGAAATTATCTTCTTCAAGATGATTCTAGGCTAACTTTACAACTAGGGTTGCAAGGAAGGGGTTTTCCTTTCCTTCCGAGAACTGTTGGTTGCTACGTTTGTTTTAGCAAAGTTTCTGTTTCTATATTTTCACTCCTGATTCACTATGGGTTTTTGTGGAATCTCTTGTTCTTGACCTGTTGTAGACTCATGGCACATCAGGACCTTGAAATAATCAAGGATTCCTCAACCCTAGGGTCTTAGATTGAAAAGGATGATAATATAGCGAGGAATTCATTTTTATTGGTGTTTTTAATCTAAGATTGCATGATTTTCTTGAGTTTATGTGTTAATGTCATGACTGATTTGGTACAAACAGATGCACCATGTGACCTACATTTCGAAGGATGAGAAAACCCTAACCCAATGACTCTAGTATTATCTCTTTTGCTAATATATCCTTAATTTCCCTACAATACTAAAATATTTTCTTCCACCTGTTTTCTATTCACTATCTCATTTTATCTTCAAAAAGTAAAAGAATACAAAGCAGTTTTCAATCCAACATTAACTCATGTTTTAATTCCTTTAGGGTAATTGCATTACAATCCCTCATCCTCAATATTTGAACATAAATTCATCCTACATATTGTACAAACTTCAAATACATAATCCACCTCATTCTCACAGTACATAGTCTTAAATCCATCCTTACTAAAGCTTTCCTTGTTGGAACATTCTTTTTTTCCTCTCTATTGATTGTGTTGACAATGTTGTCCCTGTGGAGATGACCTTGGAAGCTCCCTATGCTATTTAAACTTGCTTTTACACTTGGAAGCATTATTTGGCGAGTACCACTACCATTACCAGTTCAAGTCCAGTATATGGACGAAGATTGTGTAAAATACCTGCATTGGAAGTCATATGAGCCCGAGGCTCCAATGTCGGTCATCCACTCATGGTCGTTGGGGTTGTGGATGGTAAGAGCTACAAGAGCTTCAGGAATAGCAGTATCTTGAAAGGCTTTGTCAAAACGGTCCAAGCATTTAAGGGCATGATGCCCAAATTTGTTGCAAATCTGACATTGTGGAGGACCATCTTTGGCAACAATGTGATAGTTTCTACTAGAACCATGATTGTTTTGATGAGGAAAACCTTTGCCTTTGGAGGAGAAGTTCTGATTTGTGTTATGACTACCTCCTTTGTGGTGGGAGTAATTTGACCCCTTTTGTTTGTTACCAGAAAGCCACATGATTACTCAGTTCAATGGCATGAAGTTTGTGGCGAATATCAAAGCTTCACAACAGAGGCACAACTTCAGCATAGGAACGCATTGGCGGTTTGAGCATGGCAATAGTGAAAGCTTCATATTGAGCTCCAAGACTATTGAGTAAGGAGAAAACCTTCTCTTTATCGTCCATAGGTTTCCCAATCTCAGCAAGATTGTCACAAAGACGCTTAAAATTACGTAAGTAATCGTCTAAGGAGAGATCAGGGGACTTACGCATATAGGAGAGTTCATGGCGCAACTGAAATTCACGTTCTTGAGAGGATTGTGCATAGGCCTCTCGAAGTGTTGTCCAAATTTTTGCAGCTGAGTCCAGGCCAATGACAAGACCAAGAGCCTCTTCGGTGAAAGTCCCAATAAGCCATCCTTGAAGTAATCGATCAGATTGTTTCCAATTTGCATAAGCAGGATTCTGCGCATTCTATCCATCACTAAAACCTTCAAGAGCAGAGGTAACAAGAGTAGGAACTGGGATTGTGCCAGTGAGAATGCCAACAAGATCCTGGCTTTCTACCAGGATTAAAAATTGCTCACGCCATAAGGGATAATTCTCATGGTTTAAGTGGAGGGTAACAAAATTTCCAACATTAAAAGATCAGGAAGAACCCATGTGCTCAGAGGTTGATGAAGAAACGAAAAGAAAAAAAAAATTGCAAGAAACAGCGTTCGCTTTTCCTAGCTCTAAATACCATAGAGAAAGTAAAGAATAGATTAAATAAGGTGAATATTTCCTTCATGTTTTGGGATGTGTACAGCAAGGGTTTATAAATACCCAGAGTGTGCGTACAATACTTATAGAAGGAAAGTATAAATTATACAAGCTGTAAGGATAATTTAGCCAACGGTCGACTTCCTTATAGAGAGGATTCTATTCTTAATGCCTGGGTTGATTGAGCTTTTCCTGGGATAGGATCCTGGTTGCCTTTGTTAGACATTGTTACATGCGGGATCATAGGCTTTGTTCCATGCATGACCTCAGACGTGAGTTGTCTGTTATCACTTTTTTCTTTGTCATGATGCGATCTGTGCAAATTTTATTACTTGATGATTTTTTCAGTGGGAGAAAATAGTTTGTTAATGGGATTTAATAATAGATTGTTGAGAATGTGAGATCTGGTGCGTTATGGCCTTGGAGAAATTCTCTATCATGATTTTTTTTCCTATTTCTTTAAGGGTTGTTGTGGTTGGGTTTGGGTTTTGCAAGTGGGTTTTCTTGTCCAGATTGATGAACACTTTGCTATTGGGTTTGAGTTTTGCTGGGAGAAGGAGATGTTATTTTTATCTTGTACCCTTCATGCATTTTTCTATTTTGGAGATTCAACACCTTATGTCTTGTTATATTAGTGATATGGAGAAAAAGCGATTCGTGAGCAATCCCGTTTTATTTTTTCCCTTCTCGCCCAGCACCCCCAAAACCGGATATATACTTACCATCTGATCCACACGTTGATGCAAATGACCCAGTTTTACAGTGTCAAGCAAAATTATTCTTGCTGGTGTTGAACCCACCCTTCCCACTGCACCCTTCACCAAAAACCCGAGGATCAACGAACCCCGAGGTGCCCCTTTTGTGATTGTGCGGGTAATCGCTCATACACTGTTAGCGTGAATTTGTCCAGATCCGCAAAACACAACATCAACATATATATATATATACGCAATTAGTCAAAGATATTGCAAATCATTTACCTTGTTCAAGTAAAAGATTATATATGTATGTAGAAGCTAGCTAGCTAGTATATGATCAGTTGGGTGAACATAATGGTCCTTATATATAGAAAACTTGGGGGTGATCGAGTTACTATAATGCCCTTTTCATTTGGACAATGAATATGACATAAATTAGGTTAGTACTGATCCGGATAAAGTGCGTCCATCATGTGATGTGTATATAATATTCCAACCTTGAAACAAAATATTACAACCTTTTGCAATCTTTTGATCTGGGTATCATTTGAATTTGGAATTTGTCCATCGAAACTCAACATTCTTGAAGTAGAATAATGAGTTCCTATACATTATTTGAGTAACAGTAAATTATACAAATTTAGAATATGAAAATTTCGTGCACGTATTATGAAAAAAAGTCAGATACACAAGAAAAAATAGATTTTCGTGCAACGTCTCTAACAATGATCTTTTTGAGAATTGAGTTGAGCCCACCAAAGTCAGAAAACTTGACAAGATGAGTAAGGGGAGCAAAGTGGAAAGAAAACGATGCGAGGGTGACAAGGACAACATAATCATAAATGAGCAAGCAAAACATAGAGGTAAAAAAGAGTATGTTCATCAATCACAAGAAATAAATAAATGAGTTTAGTATTTGATATAAATGGATTTGGATTTAAATGGGTTGACTCAATAAGATATGATTAATAAACGGATCAATTACAGGTAAAATTCGCAAAACCGACAATCAATCCATAGAATACAAATAATTTCTATTTTTAAATTTTATAAATATTTAGTCTTATGTGTCTTTTTATTATTATTGAGAATATTAGTATTTGACTACATTTTATCTCAAACTATTAGGCTTTTTTGTTAATATATAATTTTATTTTACGAAAATATTACTTTTCTTATATATTATTCGTTTGGATATTGATAATAAAATGTTTTATCATGAATACAACAGTAATTTTAAATTATTTATACAGTTATTATTGTATTAAATAAAAAATTATATTAATTAGATTAGAAAATAAATATACAAGTCGACTTAACCCATTTATATGAAGCGGGTTAAATGAGTCGTATCCAGATTAACTCAATAAAAGTTCATTATTAAACAGGCTAAACAGATTATGTCATATCACCATTAATTAAATGGATCGGATTCAGATTGACTCATATAGTCTAATATTCATGACTTGACATGACTCGCGAATACGAATTATCACCTCCTAAATTGTACTTGCATGCAATTTCTAACCAAAATGAGGTGATGACTTGACTTGCATTAGATGTCCCCTTCACAAACTCTCACTTAGTCAAGATTTCATATTTCTTCCTTCAACTTCGAGTGTAAGAAAGGGGCACCCATAGTGGGCACCCCTTCACATTTTCTTGAAGGTTATAAAGCATTTTTTAAATCAATTCATGAGGCTTAATGGCTGGCCATGGGTTACATTTAGAATGGCTATTTACATAGCCCCTCCCCCTTGTGAACAACACTTGCATCAAGAACGATCTCTCTTTCAAATGGTTCTCTCTAGTTACAGTATCTAGGTTGTGGAACGTGCGACTGTTGCTTTAGTATTACTACGTAGCACACTCTACCATCGATATGAAGATTGTAGACGAACAACAACTCTGTAGAATCCGTAGAATAACCGTACTAGATCTACAATTTACCAATAAGATAATATTACTTCCGCTATGTGATCTAGTATTTCTAACATCGAGATCTAGTATTTCTAACATCGAGTGATATTAGAACCGATTAAGATCATGTTTTTATGAAGTGGCATGTGAGAAGAAGTTGTCTGGACCCCCAATGGGCCCTTTGAAGGATCCATGATGTACGCACTCCAGCCCACGTGAAAAATGGATCTCAGATTCTCATTTGTTTTAATTGCACAATAATTTCTACTTTGTGGGTTTAGTTTTTTTTTTTTTTTGAAACTAAACCTCAATACTTCATTAAAACAAACTTTTAAGTGTTACAAAGTTTGTCTTTTTCCAGACAGTTTACAATCAAAGCTGGAATAGCTTCTATCCATATCTTAGCTTCTACTAATTTCAAAGCTTCTTTAGCTAATGTATGAGCCACTGTATTTTTCTCCCTATAAGTAAACTGTAAAGACCAATTTGGTCTGTTTTTGAACACTGAACGTATATCTTCAACTAAAGGACCAGTACTTGAAAGATCCTCCTCCTCACTATTGACTGCTGTAACAATAGCCTTGGCATCTCCTTCAAAAATAGCCTTATGAATGTTTAAATCGTTGCTCAACTCAAGTGCCTTCCAGAGTGCATGGCATTCTGCTACTGTTGAATTCTGAACATACTCCCTTTGATCACAAACAGCCACCATTGCCTCCCCTTCTTCGTTTCTAATCATTATTCCAACTCCCATCCTCTTTTTCTTCATATCAAAAGATGCATCCCAATTCACTTTTAGGAAATTAGCCTCTGGTTTCTGCCAATGAGTCATTAATCTATCTGCACTTGAGTCTTTAATTTGAACCCTTTGTGACTTCTTGTACTTTTCCAGCCCCTCTCTTGTTGATATAAGAATATTTCTCGAACAAGATAGCTTCTTATCAAAAACCCATTCATTTCTCCTGAGCCATACTCTTCTGAGAAGAACTGCCAGCTCTTCCAGCTGTGACTTGTTCATTTTTGCCATCAATTTCTCCCACAACTGCAGAAAGTCAGCCTTCATACATTTCCATTTCTGAACTAAACTTCTCTCATCCGCCCATATATCATTTGCAGCTGTACATTCCCAAAGAGCATGCATGGCTGACTCTTCTTCTGTTAAACAAATAGGACAAAATGGATCTTGCACTACTTTCTTTTTAAATAAGTTCTTCTTTGTGGGAAGCAAATTATTACCTGCCTTCCATAAGAATAACTTGACCACTCTTGTTACTTCAAGATCTCAAAAATTCCTCCATCTCTTATCTTCCATTGCTTCATCTGAGCAAGTACCCCTACTGTTTCTCAGTCTCTCGAGTTGCAAGTAATAAGCACTACTAACAATAAAAGCACCTTTCTTTGATGGACCCCATATTATCTTGTCTTGCACTTTGCCTTTACACAAGGGAATATTGAGAATTTGCTCAGCCTCTTCTCTTGCAAAAATAGCTCTAATTTTGTCTTCGTTCCATGCCTTATTCTGATTATCCATCAATTCTTCCACCTTTGAATCTTCCCTCAACACAGATACTAGTGACTGGACTGAAAAGGATGAAGGAGTTGGCAGCCATTTTGAACCCCATATCTGTATCTTGCTCCCATCCCCCACTCTCCACCTTAAGCCTTATTGAAGCAAGCCTCTTGCAAACCAAATGCTTCTCCATATAAATGAAGGTAAATGACCAAGTTTAGCTCCCAGAAAATCTGGCTGCCTAAAATACTTCTCCTTAAAAACCACGGCTGCTAGAGAATCAGGATACTTTAGAAGCCTCCATCCTTACTTTGCTAAGAGAGCAAGATTGAAGCTTTCCAAATCCCCAAACCCCATTCCTCCTTTCCCTTTTTGCAGTCCCATAAATTCCCATTTTCTCCATTGAATACCCCCTTCCTTCTGCTGCTTACCCCACCAAAATTTGGAAAGTAAACCATTAATCTCCTTACACAACTTCACAGGGATCTTGAACACACTCATAGTATACGTAGGTATGGATTGGAGCACAGCCTTAATCAAAGCTTCTTTACCAGTTTGAGACAGAAAGCTGTTTTTCCAGTTGGAAATTTTCTGCCAGACCCTCTCTTTTAAGATGCTGAAAGACTTGCACTTAGATCTTCCTACCAATGCAGGAAGGCCTGAGTATTTCTCATAATTAGCTACAGAGGCTCCAGCCACCATTATGTTTCTCTTGACTTCCTCCTTGGTATTAGTACTAAAAAACACAGAAGTCTTCCTTATGTTCAGACACTAACCAGAAGCTATTTTGTATTTATTCAACAGCACTTGAAACTTGTTCCATTCTTCCAACGAAGCTCTTCCAAAGAGTATACAATCATCTGCAAAAAGGAGATGATTGATACTTGAACCCCCTCGAGAAACTTGTACCCATCTAATAACTTTCTCTTTCTCATGAAAATTGAGCATCAAGCTAAGCCCCTCAGCACAAATAATAAATAGGTAAGGTGACAAAGGGTCACCTTGCCTTAACCCCCTTGAGGGCTTGAAGGAGTAGCCTACCTTCCCATTGATCAAAACAGAAAAGGAAACAGAGCATACACAATTCATAATAAGCTTCACCCACTTCTCACAGAAACCAAGCTTTAACATCACTGCTTCTAAGAGCTTCCATTCCACCCGGTCATAGGCTTTGGACATATCCAACTTAATGGCCATGCTTCCCACCCTCCCCCTCTTCCTTGTTTTCATAGAATGTAATAATTCATAAGCAATCATAATATTATCACTTATCATTCTCCCAAGCAGAAATGCACTTTGAGTAGGAGAAATGATAGTTGATAACACTTTCTTGAATCTATTGGAGATAGCTTTTGACACAATTTTATAAATCACATTACACAAACTGATTGGTCTATAGTCACTAACCAACTTAGGTTCATTAACTTTAGGTATCAAGGCTATGAAAGTATGATTAAAAGCAGGATCCATAGAGGTACCATTAAGTACTGATAAAGCTGCTTGACACACTTCTTCTGCAACCACACTCCAATGGTTTTGGAAAAAAAAGGCACCAAAACCATCAGGACCAGGAGACTTCAAAGGTCTCATTTGCTTGACTGCCTCTTCCACCTCCTTCTTCGAAAAGCTCCTTGAAATCCACTCATTTTCTTCTGGGGTGACCTTTGCTTCTATACCTCTGATACAGTCTTCTATCTTCTCTCTATTAGGTCTGGTTGTCTAAAAAAGATTCATAAAATACTTTCTGAAAGTTTCCTCAATGTCCTCATGTCCCGTGACTCTCCTGCTACTTTCATTCACCATTGCCTTAATCATATTCCTTTTTTTCCTTTGATTTGCACAAGCATGGAAATACTTAGTGTTTCTATCTCCAAACTTATACCAATTGGTTTTTGCTCTCTGTCTCCATCTCAGATCTTCTCTATCCAGCAGCAAGTTCAAGTCTTCTTTCACTCTTTTAACCTCAGTTACATTAATACTGTTTTCTTCCTCTTGTAATCTCTGCAGCAGTTTTGATTTTTCTTCTATTTCTTTTTTTCCTTCATTTTTTAACTTCTTGCTCCATTTCTGAAAAACTACTTTACTTTCCTCCAGTAGACCACCTTATAAGATGGATTCCTCTCAACCACATCCTTCTTCCATGCAGTTTTTAGAATTAATTCGCAGTCATCTTCTAAAGCCCAACAAGCTTCATACTTAAAAGTTCTCCTCTTTACCCCTTTAGCTCTTTTTTGTTTTTGAAGATGGATTAACAAAGGTTTGTGGTATGAGGTACTGCTCACTAAAGCTTCTACCCATGACTCCTTATACTCGTCCCTCCATTCTGGGTTTACAACAGCCCTATCTAATCTTTCCTTAGTGAAAGAGTCATCACCATACAAATTACTCCAAGTAAATCTATCCCCCTTCCACCCCAAATCATACGTGCATTCGCAACTCCCATTTCAGTTTTGGTTCACGAGACATGAATGATTTTACTAACGTCATAAGGACCCAAGCCCGTGATTTAGGATTAGTGACATATTAAATAATTAATTAATTAATCAGAAAAACAATCGGTGGTTGGTGTCATAAAAACAAATTAATAGTGGTACTGGCATGGTAGTAGCTAGCATCATGTGCTATAACAAAAAATTATATTTAGTCAACGTAATTATTTTTATTATCTCTCTCAGCATATGTCACGTTAAATGATTAATAAATAATTTTTAATCATTTAATACAACAATATAGAATGATAAAAAAATGATATTAAAATGCCGGATGATTAGTTAAGTTACTCCGTTACGAGAAATGTTTGTCCAATATCTTAATTAGGTAGTTTATCTTGTTTACCAAACATAAACCTACTGTTCATATTTTAATTGTGCTACTTATATATGTTGAAGTTTGAAATTATGGCTTTGAGAAGTGGGTATTATTGCCAGATATGTGGTGATCTGAATGGTTTTTTATTTTCTTTTTTTTTTCTTTTTTTTTTAAGTTTAAAAAAAGAGTCATTGGAGTTGTTAATTTGTCAATGAGCTTTTGGCTTTGTATGGTTCCCAATTGCCTTAGAGGGAGATTTTATGATCTGCACACCGTACCATCAATGTTATTGGGTAAAATAGCGATGATTTTCATGAAAGACAAGTCTTCGAACGGTAGAAATCAGAAAAAACCCATACCACAAATTATTATAAAATAAAGATAAAACACTCATATTAATATATGTGACCTGAAAATGTACTTAATAATAAAAAGATCAATAAAAACAGATATATATATATATATTAATATATGTGACCTGAAAATGTACTTAATAATAAAAAGACCAATAAAAACAGATATATATATATGTATGGCATGAAAAATAGTTTAACCACGTTCATCAAAATAAATCTACAAATTTAGATATCGTACGTTTGATGGTAAAGATTTGTGAGTTTATTTTTTTGTGTGGATGTATCACTTCTGATGTTTCAAATAGACCGCTTTCTTATAAAGAGACTGCGCAGAATTTGTACATGGCATTACTCTTATTTCAAAAAGAAATAATTTATATAAAATTCAAATAGATAATTTCCATGCAATCCGTTTATAAAAAATAAAAATAAAAATAGACATCACTTATTCTTTTAAGTAGGACTTATTTTTTGAAATAAAAACGGCACAAATTTTTTTTTTTTTTTTAATACATTTAGGTTGGGGTCGAAACCATAATCACTAATTTAGAGATGTGTCTTGTTTCATCAGGCAATCTCCTTGGCCACAAAACGTGCGAGGCCTCCGTTCTTCAACGTACGTACGCGTGGCCTGGCCGTCCGTCAAAAGTCCAGCCAAGTCTTCATTTCCGGTCAATTTTCAACACGTAAATATCCATCACCGCGTGGAAGACAATTTCTCCCTTGGCCTCATATGTTCTCAACGCTTCTTCCACGTTCCAACAACTGTATGCGACTCTTGGATGTCTTTTTAGGCACCGTTTGAAACTTGCTTCGGTTTAATTTTAAGTTGAACATTCAATTTTTAAATTATTAAATTAATCTCATAAAATTTACTTTATCATATTAATTTATTTTTATTAATAAAAAATTTAACTCATCTCAACTCAATTCAACATCTAATCGATGTTAACGTTGTTTTCTGTAAAGTCATTAATTTTCTTTATCTCTTCTAATCTTCAATGACATGTAACATTTTTTAGACAAAAAAATGTGTGAAAAAAATACTTCTTAATTTTAAAACAGTTTCAAATATTCACTCCTATAAGAAAAACATTATATATTTTGAGAATATGAATGGTGAAATATTTTTATTCAATTAAAATGATAAAATGTTATTAAAATTATTTATATAAATATTAAAATTTAATAGACTGAAAATATATATTTCTGTACTTCAAAATTATACTTTTAAACATTTTTTAAAAAAAAGATTCGCTTTATCATTAAAAAAATATTTTCTTAATTATTAAATAAAAAAATTTTAAAAAAAAATTGTCGGTACCCAATCGGATCCAACTCTCGGCGACAATAGCAATTCTGTATTGATAATTACTCTGATCTACGGAGCTTTACCCATCCACTGGGCACGCGACCGACAGAGAGAGGAATGAATGGTGCCAAATTTAGTAATCAATGCATGCGACGACACTTCCACAACAAAATTTTCTTCAATATCTTTTATTGTGATTTCTTAGTTCTTATCATATCATCTAGATAGTCATTTGAAGTAAATATTTAAAGTCAATCTCGTGGATTTCTCCTGTTCTCCCTACACAGCCGCTCCTCAAAAAACTCAGACGAGAGGAGGTGGGTTTGGAGCTTTAGCTCCAAACCCACCTCTCTAATTTTTATTTTTTGTTTTTTGTTTTGTTTGTTTTTTTATTCATAGTAGGAAATTTTTTTTTTTTTAATTTTTCAAAGCCAAGCGACGGCCATTATGCACCCCACTGCAAGATTCCCAAGACACTAATATTTCAGGCGAACGAAGAATCTCGTTGAACAGAATGGTGCGTGAGCCACACGCGTGGCCCAAAATGCAAGCAGGACATCCACGCGACACTATAAGGGGAGCCCTATCGTCGCCACGTGTGACTTTTTTGGGACTAGAGCCATCGGTTTCTTCAGAACTGACATTCCTCCGTACTTCTAGGACAGTGCATGGCCATCGGTGTTTGCATTTTTTATTTTCTCTAAGGTTGAAAATACGGATCTACAACTTTCAAGCTGTAATTCGCTATTTTCTCATGTATCTTTTACGTTTTCTGTTATTTCTTTTATTTTAAGTAAAAAAAAACATATAGTCTCTTTGAATTTTGTCCATAGAGTGTGTCTTCTAATCCATCTTAGACAGAGTGTGCAGTTGTTTAATTCTGTCTTCAGACAGAATGTGGAGTTTGTTAAATCTGTTTTAGGATAGAGTGTTATCTCTCAGACAATTTGTCTATAGAGACTTACAGCATAGGACTAGACCATGTCAATCACAAAGAAATATGTGTATTGGGGAGCCTTAAAAGCAGTAATTGACTTGTATTCTGTATGTCTCAGATCAAAGTTGTAATGTTCCGTTACAAATGAATGGAGTTTGTTCTACCTTAAAAAAAAAAGACAGTGATTTGAAAGCGAGTTGACATGATACATAGTAAGTTTGAATAAAATATTATTAGAATATTATTTTTTAATATTATTATATATTATTTTAGAATTTAGAAAATTTGAATTATTTATTGTGTTTTATATAAAAATTTAGAAAAATAATACTGATTAGATGAGATGAATTAAAAAGTTTTTTCATCCAAATCTCTCTATTATTTGTATAATTTTTACCATTCCAAGAAGAAATAGATATTATAGAGATTTCATTATATTAATATTATATAAACAGTTGAGTAGAAGATATGTTGTTTTGTTCATAATATATGCACATTTAAAAACTACTTTTAACAGTCTAAAACTCTTTTAAAGCTTGATAAATTAATAAACATAATTTAAGTACCTAAAAAAAAATAAAAATCCACCTTTTTTTAAAAAGCATCAAATTGAAACTTAAAAAATATGAAAATTTACCTTTTTAAAAAGCTTCTATTGGTAGTAATTAAGTTTAAAAGCACTTTTAATGGCATGTTTACTAAAACGATAAACAGTATTTTAATAGTAAAAGTTTTTAGTAAAGCTTTACAACTAAGCACATTATTATGAAAAATTCAATTTCCTACCGCAATTTTAAACATGTATTAAAAAAAATAACAGAGATTAGAGTGCGGTGTATCTCAAGACTCTCCCTCTTGTTTGCTTTCAAATTTCAAGTTATTCAAGTTGAGATAAAAAGGTATGTCAAGTTGTTCATAACCAATTCAATGCCTCAAATTTAATTGTTGATGTCATATTTCACCTAGGTGACTCAGTGCTTGCAGTGCTCAGGTAGTGACCTACATAGTGAAGAAGGGGGATCTCGGGATCCGTTGTTCCTCTGAAGTTTAAGTTAGTCTCTATGTAGGAGATGAAGAGATAATAATAATGAAGATTTGTGTAGATGATTATAGAAGTTCACCTTTTGTTGGCCGCTGATATTGCCTATTTATACTTATTGACTTGGTCTCCATGGTAGTGTTACTTTGTAGGAGATTTGTTCATGCCGCCTACTCGTCGAGCTATAAAGCACTTTAGGCTTGGCATGTGTAATCCGAACTCTGAGTTGCATTGAATGCGACGAGCCTTCTTATCTAAATTCAATTAATGCTCGGTGTGAACTATCCTAGATATTCCTGGATTGCATTAAATGCGAAATTCATTCTTTCTTAAGTCTCCTTGTCTATCACTTATGGGTAACAATATTTCCAGTCAGCGAGCTCATCTATTTATTGGTTAGTGGTTTCCAGATTATTTACCTTGTCGTATGTTCCTATCTACTCATTCCCCTTCAGTAGACCCGAGGCCCGAGCCTAGACTTGGATCCAATCCAAGGAATAACTCCCTTCACATTAATTATACACAGTTTAAAAGTTAGCTGTGCTGTCTTTTTCAATGCTATGTTTGGATTGCTTGCTTTTTGAATTTAAATCTTAATGAAGTAAACATGGAACAGTTCTAATAATTAATATTGACCTTTTCCTTAAAACTTGTCACATACATTGAGTGGACTCCACACTAAAATAATAACTACAGCATTAATTGTATTTTTTATTTTTTCGTTGTTAAAAAAAGCGCTTAAGTGTAGGTTGGCCTAATGATAAAACTTCACTCCTATATGAATTTGGTGGATATATATATATATATATATATACACACACACACACACATATACACATTGGAAGTAATGTGATGGCACAATGTTGAAGGGATGAGATTTTGCTTTCAGTTTGTTGCACAATCCATACATTCAATATGATTTCGATATTTCGATACAAAATAATATATATAGTTGGAATTAGACATGGTATTGAGCTATTAGGTCAATAAATTAATCAAATGACTAATCGAACGAAGAAATAATATTTACAATTATAGAATACGTAAGCGTGCGCATTTTTTTTAAAAAAAAATAAGTATATATGAAATTTACACGAAAAAATAATAATAATAGACTCTATTATTTTTTAAAAAGAATACATGATACTTACATAATCCATGACTGAATTTAGTACAATCCAAACATTTAAAGCTAAGATGTAAAGTTATTAGGGCGTAACCGTGTAATAAAGAGTTTTCTTCACTTGTTTCTTTGTTTTTCCCAAAAAAGGCGAGGGAAGATAGGGAGAGCCCACAAAATTTATTGCTTGATTCAATGAAATTAATGGGATTACCAAACTTCAAATATCTCTTTTTCTTTCAATTAATTGAAAGGAAAGGAAAAGAGAGTCGGTCCCATTCTATACCTTTTCTTTCCAGCACCCAAAAAAAGAAAGTTTGTTATACATCATCATCCATCACACACTATATACTACACATATTTTAATTTTTTTTATTAAAATTTTTTTTTCATTAATTACTATTCATTACCTAATACCTCACATCCTATGAAAAAAAAAATAACAGAAAAGAAAAAAAAAAAAAAAAGATGTAAGTGTGAGATGTATGAAAGAATAGTGGATGATATATAACATTCTTTTTTTTTAATTTTATTTCTACTAAGCTAATTAAGTTCTTTTTCTCATCATCCATACATCACATATCTGGTAAGAATAAAAAATAAAAAAAATTATATGTAATGTGTAGTATTGCAGAGATAATGAGTAGAATTTTTCTTTCACAAATATCTTATTTTTCATTGAAAGCCTAACTCAAATCGAGAATATTTAAAATTTTATAGAACTTTAAGAATTAGTGAGTGAAATAGATGCATAAAATAAGTTTACCAAATCTACTGAGCTAGCTATTTAGAAATTTCACATGGGTATATAGCAATAAAATGTTATTGATAATTCGAACTTCGATTAAAATTTCCTAGAATTCTTTTCAGAATACGAAAGTCTGGAATCTCAAAATGAGTCATATAAAACTCAAACTCGACTTTAATGTGACCTTATTTAAGGGAAAAAGTAATGCAAGAGATGAACAAGAAGGGATCGCAGTTTGCATGACACAGCTGCAAAGAGAATGGTGTATAGAAGTGATGACACAAGCAATAGCAGCTCTACGAAATTTGCAAGCGATTCCAAATAAATAGGCCAGCGAGATTATGTCACGTTCGGATAAAAAACGATTTTATCTAATTTCATTATTATAATTTTTTTAAATTTTTACACAAAATATAATAAACAATTCAACTTTTTCAAATCTAAAAACAAGAATAATATTAAAAAATATTTTACTTTCATCTTATTGTAAGGGGACTCTTTCAGTAAAGTAATACTAACAGAGTCCCTAAGTATACAAGTTCCATACTCTTTTTAAAGAAAAGTAGGTTCTATATAAAATTTCTCAATATGTACTTATGGATGCTAAGTTATAATATTCCATTATTTAATTGGAAAATGCTATTTATAGTTACAATTCTTACTCACATAATAATACCTGCCGAGGTGTCGACTATTGATATGTTAAAAATTATAAAATTTTAAATTCAAAATTTGAATTAAAATAGAAAAAAATAATAAAATTTTACTTAATACGTGTAGTGTTGTGCCTAAAATTATAAGTACATGTCATACTACTCTTAAGGATTTGTTTGGATAGTAAGATAAGATGAGATGAAATAATTTTAGATGAATTGAATAAAATCTTATTAGAATATTATTTTTTTAATATTATTATTGTTTTGAGATTTAGAAAAGTTGAATTATTTATTATATTTTTTGTGTAAATTTAAAAAAATTGTAATAATTAATTGAGATCATTTCTCTATCCAAATAAATCCTTCTTAACTAATATATATCATTGTTTCTATAAAAGAAAACGGTACACATACATCCATTTTCACAATCCTTTAGATAAACTGATTTAAACGGTGGATATTTTTATAAAATTATTTTATAAAACTATCATTAATTTAAAATATAATTATCTAAAAAAAATTATAAAAAAAATTGTAGATTAATCGTTGCGCCAAAAGTTGTTAATAAATGGAATAACTATTTCAAATCGGCACAAAATGACAATTTTGATGACAATCGGGACAATATTTAAGGAAATATTTTAGTCATAAAATAATTATATAAAAATAAATTTATAAATTAATATATTATTTTATGATACATCAGATTATAAAATTATTTTTATATTATAAAATAAATCTAATAAATTTTATAAAATCATATCAATTTATAAATTTACTTTATCTAATATTTTTGTGTATATAACAATTCTCTTATATTTGTTTTACAATCGTTGCAGCCATTCATGTGTTGTCATGTTTTTTGTCATCAATTTAAATAAAAAACAATTTAAAATATATTTTAGGGGTGAAAGTCTAATTCTGATGTTGTTCAGCTAGTTTGGAAATTTGTCACACATTCACTTCTAGTTCAGGCTTTTTGCATGCTTCGCCTCTCTCTCTCTCTCTCTCTCCCTCTCCCTCTCCCTCCCTCGACTTCGTTGCTTGCAATGCTCTAAATTAGATTCTCCGTCCTGGTTCGATTCTCTGTTTTTATTAGAAGATTGACATCTTTTATGCATTTTCTCATCATTACCGAGCATCACTTTTCAAATCTCGCTCAACAAAGTAAGCAAATCAGCATCTGCTAAAGGTACTTTCCCACCCCTTTGTCGTTCCGATTCCTTAGATTTTCCCTTTGTTTCTTGGAAAAGTTGGACTGACTGATACTGGATGGTTATACTTTGATTGTTATACTTCACCATTTCTAAGCATTTTCCTCTCTCTCTCTCTCTCTCTCTCTCTCTCATTTTCTTTCCTTTATTTCTTTTCATTTTTTGTTTTTGATTCTTAGCGCCCCTAGTAATGTCATGAAATTCTCTACTTGCTCCACCTCATCCTCTTTCTTGACTTTCACGAGAGCCAAACTGTCAAAATTTCTCAATTGCTTTCTTTTTCTCAATTCTGTGAAATAATGTCGTTAAACTCTCTCACTCTCTTTCTCCACACGCGTACACATTATACTTTTAATTACTGAGAAAAAAACGTTCGGATGTTCTCTCATCATCCTTTTTTTTTTTTGCAATTTTTGTTTGTCATTTATTTTCTCTGAAATACTAGAAAATTGAATTTCCCTCAGTTGCGTTGCTGATTCGTGATCATTGCGCGATAAAAACATAATGTGGAAGCTGAAGGTCGCGGAGGGAGGGAGTCCATGGCTGCGGACGGTGAACGATCATGTCGGTCGACAGGTTTGGGAGTTCGATCCTAAGCTCGGATCGCCCGAGGATCTGGCCGAGATCGAGAGAGCTCGTGAAAACTTCTCCAGGAATCGTTTCGAGAAAAAGCACAGCTCAGATCTACTCATGCGGATTCAGGTATCCATATACATATTTTTGTGCATGTTTAGGTATTAGTGTCGTTGAGTTTGATTGGGTTAGATGTATATCGATACTGTGACTGCTTGAAATGTATTCGTTTTGAAGTTTTGCATTTTCATAACTTGAAGTGAATATAAATTTGCGCTATAACATTATCATTACATTTTAAATATTTTTTTTATAATTAAGAAATGTCATTTATTTTAAATACTGAAGTATGAATGTTTTCCTTTTTTCCGATAACTTATAGAGATCATATAGAGATTTTCTTTTAATCGATAAGTGAATTGAGTGGTTTCTGTTTGTCTGGGGTTTGATTGAGACCTGATTGAGACCTATTTCGGGCTTCAAGGTTGAGAGACAATATGAGGTACTTGGTGGTTGATTACTACTAGCTTTCTTTTTTTCTTTTTTCTTTTTTTAATATGATAAAGAATTGTGTTGCTGTTGGATTTGGTTGTCCAAATGGCGTGACAAGTAGGTTAGTTGATTCCGGAAGAGCAATTAATTGTGTCGTCTTGGTTAGATGAGTTTGCATGAAAGCTATTTGACAATATTTATAGAGTCAACAACGACTAGTTGTACAATACCATTACGATTCAGTCTTCTTGATTGTGTTTTTTTATTTACGATTCAGTCTTCTTGATTGTGTTTTTTTATTTCTCATAATCTGTTGCAGTTGTTCTTAGCATTATTCTAAAAACTTTAAGTTCTAACATCCATTTCCAACTCTTTTTTATTTTTTACTTTTGAAATAATCCAGAAGAATCTCTTCATTCCTTTATTTTTTTTTTAGAAAAACTGTCACTTCATAATCCAGAACTCTGAATTGTTGTTTGTAATTATACTAGTATGAAAACCAGGTCTGTCAATATGCCCTAGTATGTGTCCACATTCAACCAGATTGACCACCTGTTATCCATTGAAAGTTCATTTTCTCAAAATGAATCGGACATGCTAATCTAATTAAAGACTAGAGAAATTAAAAAGATTTAGCAGAGAATTTAATTTTTCTTTCCCGAGTTGTTAATGATAAGAAAAAAAAATTTGGTTTTAAATGTAATGGGACAAGGTGCACAAGGTCAAATTCTTGTAGGCTGATCATGCAGGTGAATATTACCCAGTACAGTGTGGACCTTTAGAATAAAGCAAAAAGTAAATTTACTCTAAGCAATGTTGTACACATTTTGGCCTGCTTTATGTCATACCACAAATTAAATAATCAACAGATAAAGAGGTGATCTTCGTATTTTGCAGAACAAGTAAATTTACTAGAAAAAAGAAGGCAAGAGTAAAGGACCCAGTGTAGGTGGAGGTACAGCACAAATGTATTGGAAGGGTACAAAAGGATATCTTCAAACCGCAACCTAAGATCTAAGAAATGTGATGGCTGTCGCCATGTAATTACTTCGATTGAATGTTATTTCCTTCACAAATAGGGTTTAGGTTTTGTGAGAAAAGGGAAGAACATTCTTTGTTTTTATTCTTAGGGATTGTGGGAAGACAAAAACCAAATAACATCTACGGGTCTGTGTACAAGAAGGTTGTTAATCGTTCAGTCTTTTGGGACTGAATTATTTATTAATTATTCAAATCCAGTGAATTAATCTGTTTAATGATACAACTAAATTTAATGCCCATTATTCTCAAAGAGCTATCAACTGAATCAGATAACCAGCATGACATGAAAAGAGAACTCACATGAAAAATTAATTTTAATTTTTGGGCCTTTTTTCCTTCCTAAAATTTAGCTTGCCAAAGAGAACTCACATGGTGCCATTCTACCCCAAGTCAAAGTGAAAGAAATAGAAGATATTACGGAGGAGATGGTGACAAGGACATTAAGAAGGGCTGTAAGTTTCCATTCAACTATCCAAGCCCACGATGGACATTGGCCAGGTGACTATGGTGGTCCTATGTTTCTTATGCCTGGCTTGGTAAGTGCTAATCTTGCTACTGGTGCCTTGTTTGTCGTGGAAGATATTTTGGCCATCTTATAAATTATATGGCCAGTGAATTGTACAATTATAATTGGATTTGCCTTCAGGAAATTTGTGAGGGGCTTCAAAGTACATATATTCTTTTTACAATTTGTTATAGGGGACACGATCATGTTAGTCTTGACATATTTTCTACTCATTTAATGGATCAGGTAATCACTCTGTCCATCACTGGAGCGCTAAATGCAGTTTTATCTGCAGAACATAAAAAGGAAATGTGTCGTTACCTCTACAATCATCAGGTAAGGATCATTTATACAGTGTTAAAGAACAACTTATCAGACCTTTTCGCTATATTTTGTAAACAGTTTATTACTTATTTTCAGTTTTTTGTTGGATTGTATCCTTTTATAGAGTCTTGCACTTAGGTCAACAAATTTCTTAATGTAAAGTTATGTATTTGCAGAACAGAGATGGTGGGTGGGGATTACACATTGAGGGACCAAGTACCATGTTTGGCACTGTCTTAAACTATGTTACATTAAGGTTGCTTGGTGAAGGACCTAATGATGGGGAAGGAACGATTGAGAGAGGACGTAAATGGATTCTTGATCATGGTGGTGCTACTGCAATAACATCTTGGGGAAAGATGTGGCTTTCAGTTGAGATCTTAGTCCTTTATCCCATTAGTTTAAACAGTGAACTTGATGTTTGCTGGTACTCTGGGGCTTTTAGTTTAATTCCTATAGTCTTGGTAATAGGTGCTTGGAGCATTTGAATGGTCTGGCAATAATCCCCTTCCCCCCGAGATTTGGCTTCTTCCTTACATGCTTCCTCTCCATCCAGGTATGTTCCCATTTTTTAAACTGCATGTGATTGCCACATAAATTTTACTACATTGATCAAAGAAAATAAGTGGGTCCTACACTTCTCTCCAACCAACAGTTGATTACTAGAGTTTTATTTCTGAAAGTCACGCTGATTAAGGTTATGAATGTTTGGATCACCATTAATTTGACATATTGTTGGTGCTCAGGTTCATATTTGGAATTTTCATTTGAAGTCGAGTAAGTTTAATGGCTGTTTGTTGTGCTAGTCTCCCCGGGGGTTTAGGTTCCATGGGTGAGTCCTAAGGGCTCTGCCATGGGGTGGTTCTCCCGTTATTAAAAAAAAAAGTTTAATGGATGTAAAGAAAATGTCCTTGATTATATTTTAACGATATCGCAAGAATGATGATGATGGCCAGTGTTTGGTAGTTATGAAAATCATGAGAATTTATCAAGTGAATTGAGCAATGAAAATGATAATTTTGAAGTGAACAATGTCTTTGAATTATCTATTGATTGATTCTCTCTCTCTTTTTCCTTTTTAAATACTGGATTCTGTTTTAGCAAATTCTTAGCGATATGACATGCACTTTCTGATTTGTCACAGAATATATGTGACTGTCCTTAACCTATAAGGTTATCATTTGCTTTTGCATCATACGGTGATTCTATTGTGTACAAATTTCTAATGTGAACTTGGTTTATGAGTGCCATATATAAACTGTTTAATATTTTGCACCAAATTATGTGAAAGGGAGGCAATTAATCATCTTTCCCCTCTGCAGGAAGGATGTGGTGTCACTGTAGGATGGTCTATTTGCCAATGTCTTACCTATATGGGAAGAGATTTGTTGGTCCAATCACGCCAACTGTTTTGTCCTTGAGGAAGGAGCTTTTTACCGTTCCATATCATGAAATAGATTGGAATCAAGCACGCAATCTATGTGCAAAGGTTGGTCAAATTGTTGTGTTGGTCTTCTCAGACCCAAACTTGTCATGTCTTTGGACTTTACTCTTCAACTTGAGAAAACTGGGAAAAAGCTTTAATGAAAGACAAGACATTTTTCAATTTTATGTTCCTTGACAAGTCCTTATAGAACAGCATCAAATTGTGAATTGAAGCTAATACTATAGACATTTTTCAATTTCAACCCTAACCCTATTGTGATTCTCCCATTGAATCTGAGTTTTTGACTATGGGTTCCACAGCAATTCTATCTTTGAATTGAAGCTAATACTTCTCGCTAATAGAATGGAAAGCCTAAATTTTGATGTGTTTAATAACCAATTATTAAGGTTTTAGGATAATGAGTGGTTTATTATGGTATCAGCATAGAGGTACTAAGTTTGAATTTGGACTCCATATTATAACACCTAATCAGTTATATATCCCATGTGTTCGATCCCATTTATGAGTGAAGCATTAAAATATTGATTAAATGATTAAATTTATCTTCTCTCTTCAAGTTTAAGCTTTTAGAACAATTGGTACTTTAACACGTTGAATCAATAGAATTTCACATCTTTCATTTTTATGTACCTTTTTTGCTTTTCTTTTTGGTACTTAAGTTAGAGGAGCAAAATATTAGGAGTAACTCGACGACCATTCCTTTTCACTTTTAGCTTGAGTTCCTAATTTTAAGATGGTGCAATGCTGTCGATACTAAAGTCTTGAACATTCTGTTCATAAAACTGCCAGTGATTTTGAAAATCATTAACTCAATGATCATTTAATATCTTTGGTGGTCCTTTTCTTTGTACCATGAGAACTACTATGTTAAAATCGAAGTTCTGTATCCTCTGTTATTGTTACAGATTTCAGGTACTGCGATGACCTAAATTTTATGGTTTTGGGTATCCTGAACGCCAAGCTAATTAGATACAGCGGAGACTTCATGCTTTGGTTCTAACAAAATGCAAAGGAAAATAAAAAACACATATGCCTGTTGCTAATTTTGCTCGTATTAACAGCTACCAATATATAATTTCATTCTGATAGTGCTATGCTGACAAAAGGATGCATTGCCTTTTTTCCCCCCCCCCCCAGGAAGATTTGTACTACCCACATCCGCTGGTGCAGGATATACTCTGGGCATCTCTTCACAAGCTTGTGGAACCAGTTTTATTGCACTGGCCTGGAAAAAAATTGAGAGAAAAGGCTCTTTGCACCGCGATGGAGCACATACACTACGAAGATGAGAATACTCGTTATCTTTGCATAGGACCTGTAAATAAGGTATTTTGCCTCGAGAGCACTCTTTTCGCATTGAACTTTCTATCTGTTAAACAGGAGGGTGAGTTTATTGCTATAAATGCTGGCAGTTATTTAGCAACTATACTCGTAAAAAATGTTATCTAGAAACTATGAAGAGACAATTACTGAGAAATTACACCAATTCTGTTGGCTCTAATTCATAATTTGATCATTTGAATTCTTTTAATGCCTTCTCTGTGCCCATTTACTCTCCGGTCCTATTATGGATGACTTTACATTGTCCCCTTCTTTTTTTTTCTAATTCTCCCATTTTTCTTCAATGATTGTGGTGTTATTGGTCAGTACTCTCTACCCATTGGGTTTCTTTCTCCTCTTGCTTATTTCAATTTGAGAGGCATAGTTCAAGGTTTCTCTGATTTACAGGTGTTAAATATGCTCTGTTGTTGGGTAGAAGATCCAAATTCAGAGGCTTTTAAGATGCATCTTCCAAGACTATACGACTATTTTTGGATTGCTGAAGATGGCATGAAAATGCAGGTCCATATTGTGTCCTTATACAAAATTTTTAATTGCTCTGAAGTTAATATTTGAATGTCTCGTATTTGACTCAGCTGATAGACAAAATCCATGATAGTGCATGATGAAGCTAAAACTAGACACGATGACTTTGTTGCAGGGTTATAATGGAAGTCAATTGTGGGATACTGCTTTTGCTGTTCAAGCAATTATTTCAACCAACCTTCTTGAAGAGTATGGTAAACCTCTTGAAAAAGCACATATGTACATAAAAAAATCACAGGTGATTCCTTTTTCTTCATTTGTTGAATTGTTTCTTTTTGTTGCTATGGGCTTCTAAGAACTGTCAATAATTCAAGTCTTCCCCTTCTTTGTTGCTTGGTTATTGTCTGGTTTGAAGGTTCTAGAAGATTGTCCAGGTGATCTTGATTTTTGGTATCGCCATATTTCCAAAGGCGCTTGGCCTTTCTCATCAGCTGATCACGGATGGCCCATCTCAGACTGCACAGCAGAAGGATTGAAAGTAATAGTCTATTAAACTCAAAACTAAGCAGTTTACATATTTGTTTATAACTTTTTGTTTTTTTTTTATATATTTCAGGCTGCTCTTTTATTATCTAAAATCTCCCCGGACATTGTTGGTGAACCATTAGATGCAAAGCAATTTTATGATGCTGTAAACGTCATTCTCTCATTACAGGTAATTTGGGTCCTGATAATCTAGCTAAACAATTACACCGGTTTGCAAATTTCTATTAAAAAAATTAATACCCCCTTCTTTGCAATTACACTGGTTTGCAAATTTTAATACTATTTGTTTCCATCTGTGCAGTGTCAATCATTGTGTTAGAGATAATTTCTGATAAGACTTTTTCTTTAATAACAACACAGAATGCAGATGGTGGCTTTGCGACATATGAGCTCACAAGATCCTATAGTTGGTTAGAGGTAGCCTCCTTTTAATGTTGTTTAGTAAAATTTCAGTTTCCTTATTGTACAGTACTGTATTTTACTCCGTTGCAGGGAATGTGTCCTATAACAAGTTTGCCTTCAGATGTCCCCTTAAGCAGCATAATGTTAGGATATGTTTACTGTAAGCAATACATGAAAGGCCTTTGTTTTGTTCTTCTTACACATCTAGAAGTTGTGGTCGTCATCATGTTGACATCCTCTGGCATATATTCATTTTATTTACTTTTTTGGGTTCTTGGATATCTCCTCTGCCGCTTCCACAATAATGTGCTTGACTAAGATCCCTGCTTTCTGCCATCTTCTTCATTTTTTCAAGCATGATAATGGTAAACTACATCTTATTTTCAAACACTAGGTGGTTGTTGAAATATTGCACTGTGTATATATATATATATATATATATCAGGATGAAAAATGCGAGTTAATGCTTATCCATATTTTCCCCCTTTTGTGTCCAAGTCTCAAGCTTTCAAGTGCATTTGCATAGTTTCAAGTCTTGAGAGCTGAAACATCATGTGAAATTAGATATGATCATACTCCATGACCCTACACGGTGGACAATTGTTGAGTCTATTTTGTGTTTCACTGTTGAATAACTTCATGGAGGAGTCCTGAAATCTTGTACTCCCTCCTTTCCATTTAAAATGTGTTGCTTTATTTTCGGGAGTGTTTCAGAATATGTCTACTTTCTAGAGGTGAAAGTACTTACCTTTTCCCATGATGCACCTGTTTTTCTCCGTCTTTCTTTTTTTGTATTTGTTATTGAGTTTATGACTTTTGTGAGAGATGCCAGACACAATCGTCTATGAAAGAAATGAACCTACCTTCTCTCAAAAATTTCACATTGCTATGTAAAGATGGGACTAAATACTTTCTCTTTTTTTATATAAGTAAGATTTCTAGTGAAGACGCTTTCATTGAGACCCTTTTTTTTATAAGTGAAGACACTTTCATTGAGAGCTATGGCACTGACAGGCATGCAAACAGTTCATGGAACCTGTTATGATATGCAGATATTAGAAGAGCATATTATAAATCACCTAGCATAATCCTACTGGAGGAATCAGGACAAGGTTATATGTCAACAGCATTCCATAAAGTGTCATTAGCTTACCTTATTAGTCATTTTGTAGAATACATTTCAACAAAATATGTGCTCTATCATTAACCAAGCTGTAGATCATGGAAACATGAGCCTATTTCATTGTTTCTTTGTATTGTCAGTTGATCAATCCTGCAGAGACCTTTGGGGACATTGTAATTGATTATCCGTAAGATCTCTGTGCCTTGACTTTTATTAGTTGTTATATACCCTCGTTAAGCTAAATTTTATGTTCATTAATGACGTTAATGGCTGTTTAGATATGTGGAGTGTACCTCGGCAGCAATTCAAGCTTTGGTATCATTTAAGAAATCATATCCCAAGCATCGGCAAGAAGAAATAGAGCTGTGTATCAAAAAAGCTGTTATGTTCCTTGAAAAGATACAAGCATCAGATGGTTCATGGTTTGCTCCCGCATCTATTAATCCATAGCCTTTGTCTTAATTCTCTTTTGGTTTATCAGCTTTGAGATTGCTTTCAATGCATGCAATCTTTCAAGTAGAAATATGGATTTACTTTCAATGCATGCAAGATTTTCTTACTTCTAAAAAAAAAAACTTATCTAAGCAAGTAACAAGGCATAGGCCAAGTATACAGGGAGTATACAACTGAGAACACCTAGTTACAAATTAGGAGCTTGATGTAGATACAAAAAATCATGAAAACTAGCCCCAGAAAAAACAATAGCAGAGGCCCAACGACATAAAGTATGATAATAGAAACATCTAAGTTCATCCAAACACTAATAAAAAAAAAAGTTCATCCAAAGAGGAATCTTAAACTTCGACCATTCCTTCCTAGCCATATGCACACCACATTAGACAGAGAGTAATCATCTTTCACACAGCAGTAATTTGGGGACTACCATGTGGACCTCTCCAACAAGCTAGGAAATCCACCACCCTCCTAGGCCTCACCCATGCAATTCCAACCTTGTTAAAGATCTCATCCCATGTTTCTGTTATTTACTTTATCGGGTACATAATTCTAATATCTGAGCAGGTATGGTTCTTGGGGTGTTTGCTTCACCTATGGTACATGGTTTGGAGTGAAAGGGCTGGTAGCTGCTGGAAAAAACTTCAATAATTGCTCCAGCATTCGTAAAGCTTGTGATTTTCTTCTGTCTAAGCAGCTTCCTTCAGGTGGCTGGGGAGAGAGTTATCTTTCATGTCAAAACAAGGTTAAGTTTATGGCTACATCAAATAACTTTTCTTGTCAAAGGCATGCATGATTTGAATTAATTGATCTTTAATTCTTTCAACTTCGATTTTTAACTAGTAAAGGTTTCTCTGGGGTGTGTAAAACAACTGCAAGTTAAACAAATTTCTGGAATTAAACTGAAGATATCATCTTAAGGCAAAAGAATAAGTTAATAAAGTTAACTGAATAGTTCCACCTATTTAAGCCTTTCAAGATGACGGAGAACAAGTTAACCTAATTTGAAGATGTTACATATAATGCATTTTTTTTTTTGAAAATGTGGAATATGGACTTTAACTTGATTGAAATTGTTCTCTATAAGTTGAATCTGCATAAAATCCCACTATTCTTGGGTCAGAGCTAAAGTTAATGGTTGATGCTCATATTTCTTTCTAGTTCATATCCACCATTATTCTAAGTGCTTTTCTTTTGCAGGTGTATACGAATTTAGAGGGCAACCGATCTCATGTTGTAAATACCGGATGGGCTATGTTGGCACTTATAGATGCTGAACAGGTATAAATCCATCTAGTTTTACATGGTCACCTTTTCTATATTGACATAGTATTAGACAGCTTGTGATTTAATGGCTGTTCTCGATTTATTGTACGGAATCATTCAACTTCTTCGACCTCTTTAACTCCGTGTGAAAATCATTGGTTTCCAACAACTTGGAATTCCTTGTGAGAATTCAGTGACTCTAGATTTTTATCTGTCTGCTGATAAACACATCTTGATTAGTCTTTTTTCTTGCGTGTGAAATTGTTTTGTTGTACCAGGATGAGAGAGACCCAACACCGCTGCACCGCGCAGCTAGGGTTTTGATAAATTCTCAAATGGAGAATGGAGACTTTCCTCAAGAGGTAACTCAATAATGTATTCATGCTAGTGAAAACATACATATATTTTCTGTCTCCTGGTGCCAAGTTCCTGTCCAATGCCCACTTTTGTACCTTTCTTATCACAGGAAATCATGGGGGTCTTCAACAGGAATTGTATGATCACCTATGCTGCCTACCGGAACATTTTTCCAATTTGGGCATTGGGCGAATACCTCGGTCGGGTACTGCAGGCTCCCTAAACTAACATTTGCCATTAACTTAAAGTGAGGAAAATCTTGATCTATTTTAAAAGCTACTGGATGAGATCACTTAGCTCCAAATTATTTTAAGCCAGACGGCATCCTTAAATTCTTGTTTTTGTTTTATATGATGTTGCTCCATTGGTGGACTCGAGACTTGGAACCGTTGCCGTCTTACAAGTTTGAATGATAATTACAAAGAGCTCATAATTTCTTTTAGTAATTGGAGATTAGGACTGTTCATCCGACTTGAACGGGTTGGAAGTTTTACTTTTGGCCTGACACGAATTTATTTCGAGTCGGAATAAATATTTGAAAAAACTCAACTTTTCGACCCGCCTTTTGAGTTTTATTTATTTATTTTTATTTTATTTAAGATTTAATAACATTGTTTAGTTACATTTGGATTACTCTCAGTTATTCTGTGAATAATAATATAAAATCTCATGTATTCTGTAAATACTAATAAAAAGTAATGAATAAGTAATAATAGAATATTTTTTTTATATGAAGTAATGATAGAATATTGAATAGTAGTGAATAATAGTAAAAAGTAGGTAAAAAAATAATAATAAAATGATAAATAATAATGAGGTATTAGTACTCAAATTAGGCCATATTTTGATAATTTTGATAGATAATTATAATCGGAATTATTTCGATTTCTCAACCGTTTCTTATCATAATCGGAGTTTCAAGTTTTATGTTGCATAAATCTAAGTATGGGACTTCATTCATTCTCAACCTCTTTTTGATAACATCCTTTTAACTCAACCCACGCTCTTTCGCTTCCTCATCTATCCTCAACAGTTCTAAGTTTTGCTGATCTCTACTAGGGGTGAGAATAGACTTTGGAGTCGATTTGTCAAGGAAGAGTTAGAGCAGAGTTGACTTTGGGCTTTTTTTTTTTTTTTACTTTATATATAGTCCATTTCAAAAAAGAATTTTTTGTAACCTTTCAAATATCAATTTTTTGAAAAAAATTAAAAATTAAAACAAAATCATTAATTGCTGATTTACTTCTATACTAAAATCTAACTTATTTTTATACTAGATTTATACTATAGTATCTAATTACAAGTTATCATACAATAGTATTATATGTTATTTTTAGTGTTTAATTACATGTATTATATTATACTAATATTTAACTTATTTATAACTTATTTCTATACTAGACTTATTTCTAGTGTCTAAATACATATTATAATACTTTAATAAATTTGTATTATGTGTTATTAACTTATTATACTAGACTTATTACTTATTTATATATTAGTGTCTAGGGAGAGGCTAGGGGCCAGATGTGTGAATAGAAGGAATTTACACCCTCTAATAATATGCTGACACCTTTGCATTTCAAGAGAAAGAAAGTTAGAACTATCCCCATGTAAATAGAGCCCATAAAATCTCTCATCCTTGTCGTTCTCTCTCTCCCCTCTCTCATTCTTGCCGACAACGAAAGTCTGCTCTCTCTCTCTCTCTCTCTCTCTCTCCTCAAGCCAGCTAAAGCCCACTTTCTCTCACCCCTCAATCTCTCTCCCTGCAAGCCATTGCCCATCACTTTCTCTCAGCCTTCAGTTCAGTGGTATATTGACCTCAATAAGTTGCTTAAGTGTCCCACCTAGCAGAGCATTCGGTACCTAACGACTATCCAAGTTACCAAGATCCAACTCAACATATAGAAAAATAACCAAAGGCAAAGAAACCTATTTGTCCACCTAGTCTAGCAGGTACAACTCTAACATTTTTGCTTAGTTTTCATAATCAAGTATTGAAATTCTCATTTGAATACGTAGAATTGAAAAAAAAAAATTTAAATGAGGAACAAAAACAAAGAGAGGGACTGAGGGGTGAGAGAAAGTGAGCTTCGACTGGCCATTTGAGGGGAGAGAGAGAGAGAGAGAGAGCAAACATTTGGTGTTGGCGAGAGAGGGAGAGAGGGGAGAAAGAGCGAGAACGATGGGGTGAGGGATTGTATGGGTTATACTTACATCAGAGTGTTTCTATTTTTCTTTCTCTTGAAATGCAGACGTGTAAATATATTATTAGAGGGTGTAAATCTCTTCTATTCACCACGCCCAGTTTGAAGTTAAACTCTAGTGTCTAATTTATTTCTATACAAGACTTATATTATAGTGTCTAATTACATGCCATTATACTTTAGTAAATAAGTATATGTGTTATTAACTTATTATACTAGACTTATTTAAATACTAGTTTATAACTTCTTTCTATACTTGATTATATATGATAGTAATAATATGATGTTTACATATACTAAACTATCATTAGTCTATTTATATTATAGTATAAGTATATTCACATATATAAGCTGCAACTAAAGTTGCAAAAATTAGAGTTTGAATACCGCTTGTAAATAATCCAAGTAACATGATAGGTATAGAAACCATTGAAGGTACTAAAGAAACAAGAACAACAACTACTAATTCATCAGATAATATATTTTCGAAAGGTTTTTGTAAGTGATAACAACAACAACAACTACTAAGTGATAAGGATTTTGTAAAATCTTCTAAGATATTAATGGGTAAAAGGATTGGAGTTGGTTGAATGTATTTACCGAAATAACATAATCTTTTTTTGGTAAGACCCGCATAGAAATATGCTACTGACGTGAGTAAAGCTAAAGCAATGGTAGTATTTATATCATTTGTAGGTGCGATAATTCCCCATGAGGTAACTGTATGATTTTCCAACGTAAAAGAGCACCTGACCAATTTGAAACAAAAATATATAGAAACAAAGTTCCAATAAAAGAATTCATGGACCATATTCTTCTCCAATATCGAAGTCGGAGTAGGAGGATAAAGTCAGAGCTAGATTGGATCAGAGTCGGAGTCGGTTCAACGACACAAATAATTCTGACTAAAAAATTAAAAAGAAATCCAAGTCCTACTCTATTTTTTCAGAGTCGAAATAGGGTCGGATTTTTGAATTTTTGCTTAGTCCTAACCATCTTATATCATGGACCCAATATTTCTCAAAAGCACACAAAAGAATAGAGCATGAGACCTATATGCTTCCCTCTCCCCACTACCATCACTCCACCTGGGGTTTCTTATCACTCCTTTATTATTTACCCTTCTTGGTTAGATTTATTTAATTTAAGGGTTCCTCTTAACTGATAAAGCATGGCATAAATGACAATACAATATCATATTTTTTAGGAACTCTAGAGCATCATAATTCTTCAATTCTCTTAAAACTTAGCATAAATGGAAGCAGTATGATTTATCAGTTTCAAGGTGTATTGGTAAAAAGAAATGCACGAAATTTACATATTCTAAAATTGTCCATAACATTATTCTAAATGAATTGCATATAAAATAGATGTAACTCAATAAATCTAATAACCCAATTTGTCAACACAACTTACCATTAGATGGTTCAGCTCACCATTTGTCTACCCAATACAACCTCGATGATTAAGTTAAAGGCAAATTTATTGTTGCATGTTCTATAATTCTATTTATACTTGGATCTCTAGTGAGAGTGACTCTATCCCTTAGGTAATATAATATTTTTATTCAATTTTTTCTTTGTGATTTTTCAAAATTTAATAAAATAAATTAACTCAAACTATTTTACTATTAGTTACATAATTTTTAAATAGTCCAAATATTCAAACGAAAGGTTTAGGCCTAGTTTGGGTACTGAGAATATCTCACTTATATTTATTATTTTATTATTATTTTTAATTTTCATCTACTTTTTATTATTATTTACTACTATTCAAAGATTCTATCATTACATAACACAAATTAAGAAGAACTGCTATGAGTCTCCTCTCTAGTTTCTCTTTAGAGAATAGAGGTGGTGTTGAGAGTTTTGACGTGTAGTTTGATATTTCGCCATGGAAAAACTCCAGGAGATGTGGGAGAATTTCTAGTTGAACGAGGAAGAATGGGTGGTTATTGACATTGAGGGGGAGGGAATACCAGAAGTCCTACGAAAGGGTGATCGAAGTTTGATTAGTAAGATATGGTCGAATCTACAGATTGGGAAGAATATAGTTGAAACTACTATGGTTAAGGTTTGGAGGCTTAGTAAATCTGCTACTTTTACAAAAATGGGGAGGAACATTTTTATTATCACTTTTGCTAACCATGCAGATAAGAATTGTGCGGGGAGTGGTAGGCCATGGTTCTTTGATGATCACATGTTTGTGATGAATGCATTCGATGGTTATACTCCTCTTAGCAAGATGTCTTTCGATGTGGCATCATTGTGGGTCCAGTTCCATAATCTGCCTTTTGGTAGGGATGTCAAGGGAGTATGGGGTGAAATTGGGATGTTCTTTAGGTGTGCTGGAGGATATGGAGGTGGATGCGGATGATGTGGGGTGGGGTATGTTCCTTCGAGTAAAAATCTTATTAGACTTGAAAAAACCTCTGGCTAGGGGATGCACTATCACGTTGCAAGGGTGAAAACCTGGATTCCAATCAAGTATCAGAAGCTGCCGCATTTCTATCTGCATTGTGGAATAATTATTCATGAGGGAGTAGGGTGTCAAATATCTGCTTCTATGGAGGTCGATAGAAAGCAGTTTGGAAGCTGGACTCAGCAGGTTGTAAATTTTATGCTTCTTCTCAGACAGGAAATAACTCGACGGTGAAGAGTAACCCATTGGGGACGGGGAAACATGTGGCGGTGGAGGGTGGAGATAAGGTTGTATTTATTCGAAGTGTAACGGTGGTGATTCTTCTAATCATTCAATTATGGGAAGCGAGATCTTAGGCAACATTGAAGGAGGGGATCAGGAGGATATTCCTCTAAAGTCAAAAGGGGATAAGGGGGTTTCGATTGACGAATCAGGCCTTAATGACAAAAGTTTGTTACCAAAGGAAAGCTTTGCTCATGGTGTTTCTGTTACGACTATTTTGGAGGGTGGCGACTTTCACGAAAATTTGAATGATGTAAATGCAGAGACTTTTTTGGTGGGCCTGGTGAATGAGTGGTCTTCTCTAGTCCAAGTCAATACTGAATGTGTGGCCCATCAACTTTCCATGTTGCCACAATGGAGGTCCACTCGAAACACTTGGAAAAAATGTGCTCGTAATCCAGTCAAGAGTCCTATTTCTCAGTCTATGAGTTTATGCAAAAAACATCTTTTAGAACGAGTTAGTAATGTTTATCTACCACATGAAGAGAGTAAGAGAAGTAAGTTGATGGGGGTGGCTAAAGGGGATACAGGAAATATTCCAGTGAGTATGAGTCAAGACATTGATCATGCTAGTTTGATATCGACGGAGGCTGTTGAACAGACCTGCCGAACCCAATGATTCTTTTTAGGTGGAATTCTCATGGACTTGGGAACCCATGGGGAGTTCGAGTTCTCTTTGATTTAGTCAGAGAGGAAGGTCCCAAAGTCTTGTTTTTACAAGAGACTAGGCTACATGAAAAAGTTATGGAGAAACTCAAGTATAGGTCGCAAGGTCTTGTTTTGAGAACTGTTTGGCACTAAACAGTGAAAGGAGGAGCGGAGGAATTGCTCTCTTTTGGAAGAATGATATTAATGTGGTTATTAAGAATTTTTCAAGGAGTCACATTCATGCTTCTATTCATGACACTACTAATGCATGTGAACCTTGGTATTTCATTGGGGTGTATGGTCAACTTGATGCTAGCAGGCGACATGAAACTTTGATCCTTATTAGATCTTTAAAGGTACCAAGTGATCAAGGATGGCTCTTGATGGGATATTTTAATGAGGTGTTAAGTATCAATGAAAAAAGTGGTAGGAGAGATAGAACAGATAAATAGATGCAAGATTTTCGAGAAGCAATTGATGATTGTGAGCTGTTGGACTTGGGTTTTCATGGTAATCCATTTACTTGGTATAATAAAAGGGAACCTGATCAATGCACCAGTGAGAGATTGGATCGATGTTTGGCTAATCTAAAATGGAAGGCTTTATTTCCTATGGCTAGTGTAAGTCATGGTAATGTGGCATATTCTGATCATGTGCCAATTAAATTGCAGTTGCAGAATGACACATATCAGAGGAGAGGGAAAATTTTATTTCGTTTTGAGACAATGTGGGTGGAGGATAGGAATTGTAAAACAATTATTGAAAATGCTTGGGTGGGTTGCTCTGGGGATAGAACAATGGAAGGGGTGATGAGACAGATCAAAAGTTGTGGTGAACAGTTAGAAAGTTTGAATCAAAATAGTTTTGGCCATGTTCAGAAAAATCTAAAAAAGGCAAAGCTGCAACTTAACTTGTTAGAAGATTCAGATCCTAAGGGTCATAATCGAGAGGAATTGTTCATAAATGGCTAGAAAGGGGACAAATCATGTGGAGACAAAGGTCAAGGGCTTTATGACTAACTGAAGGGGATAGAAATACTAGTTTTTCCATATAAGGCTTCACATAGAAAGGCTAAGAACATGATTAAGGGTATAAGGGATTCTACTAGGAGTTGGCAAGTGGATGAGGCAAGAGATGCAGTGATTCTCAACTACTTTCACACTCTTTTTACAGCTTCTACTGAGAGGGGTAGTATGTAATTCTTAGACAATTTGGTTGGTAGAGTTACTGATGAGATGAAGCAAAAGCTCGAGATAGATTTTGTAGCAGCAGAAGTGGAAGGGGCTCTTAAGGAAATGAATCCTACAAAGTCTCTTGGACCAGATGGTATGACCCCTTTATTCTACCAAAAATACTGGTCTATTATTGGAAGGGATGTTGCTCATGTTGTTTTACATGCTCTTAACACTGATAGTTTTCCTTCTAAGTTAAATCACACTTCTGTTACTTTGATTCCCAAAAAGAAAAAGGCTGAGTTGGTGTATGATTTTAGGCCTATCAACCTTTGTAATTTCATGTATAAGTTGGTGTCCCAAGGTGCTAGCAAACAGGCTGAAGGGTGTTCTACCTAATTGATTTCCACTTCACATTGTGCATTTGTACCAGGAAGGTTAATTTCAGATAATGTGCTTATTGCTTATGAACTAGTGCATTTTATTTGAAGGAAGAGGCAAGGAAACAAAGGTTTTATGTCCATTAAGCTTGACATGAGTAAGGCCTATGATCATATAGAGTAAGACTTTCTTGAAATAGTTATGAGAAAAATGAGGTTTGGAGCTAAGTGGATTGGGTTGCTAATGCATTGTGTGAAATCTGTCTCATTCTCAATTCTGGTAAATGGGGGAGCCCAAGGGTCCAATCAATCCTACTAGAGGTTTAAGGCAGGGGGATCCCATCTCCCCTTACCTATTCCTTTTATGTACTGAGGTATTAAGTTCTTTTCTTTAGAAAGCTGATATGAAAGGTGCAGTGGAGGGGATTAGTGTGTGCAGTGGTGCTCCAAAAGTTAATCACCTTATGTTTGCAGATGATAGTGTCTTGTTTTGCAGGGCCACTTTATAGACCAATATGAATATTCTTTATCTGTTGGATGTATATGAAAAAGCCTCTGGACAAAAGGTGAATAGAGATAAGACTTCCATGGTGCTCAGCAAAAATGTGCTCCCTAGTCAACAAGCAAAGATCATGCAGTTTTGGGGAGTCCAACAATGCCAAGATTATGACAAATATTTGGGACTCCCTCCCATGATGGGTAGAGGGAAATATCAAGCTTTCTCTTAGCTAAAGAATAAGTTGTGGCAAAACTACAAGGGTGGAAGGAGAAGTTTCTATCACAAGGGGGTAAATAGGTACTTATCAAAGCTGTAACCTTTTCTATTCCCACCTACACAATGAGTTGTTTCAAAATTCCAGTTTCTTTGTGCACTGAGTTGGAGAGTTTAATAGCTAAATTTTGGTGGGGCCAAAAGAAAGAGGAAAACAAGATAAGGTGGGTTAGTTGGAGGAAATTGTGTAATTCAAAGGCCCATGGGGGAAGGGCTTTTAAAGACTTGAAGATCTTTAATATGTCACTTCTAGCTAAGCAGGGATGGAGAATTCTTAAAGAGGAAGACTCGTTGTGGCGCCCCCAACTTCCATGTACGGACAAGCACGAAAATCGAGACACCCGGGATGATGACAACACGATCACGCACCCCAACGACACGTGCCGAGTGTGTGAAATGCAACACGTGTACAAAATAAAATGCAGATGAAAGATTAGGTCAGATAACTAAGTACCAGAATTTAATACAATACAAAAATAATACAGAAATCCACAAGTCAACATAATACAATTTTCTTGTTCATAAAACAACCTCAAATAAAAAATACAAATACAACATAGAATATAGCCAAATGTCCCTACTCCTCAGGTGGAGCCGCATCTTCGGGCTCAACCTCTTCAAAACCTGCGTCAAAATCTGCAGTACCAATAAATGGTACCACAGGTAAGTAAAACCCAAAAATACTCCAAGATAACAAATATAAGAATACAACAACCATTATGCATGCACATGATGACCCAAGTGCAAAACCCGAGAAAAACACCATTTCTCGAAAATCACAAGTTTCTTTTCCCACACACGCCAAAAATCACCATTTGGCACAATTAATAACCAGGAATAGTTACTTTAATTCCAATTTTATCCCGTATGCACCATGGCCTCCCCTAGGGACCATCCACATACCCTGGCTCCCTTCGTCACCCCACAGGTAGCGACCATGCGAGTGATACAATACGAGTGATGCCCAGTTCCGCGCCCACCGCGTACATAGCCAAGCATCCTCTGATCTCCGCCAGCACGAGAGATCACGGAGTCGGATCGAGAGCGCTACCATCTCGTCCAAGTCCCGAGCAACAGCTCCAGGGGACGACACTCAGTACATTCCGCTCCCGAGTGCCCAGAGGAGCTCCACCGAGATAATAACGCATCTCGGCTTGGGGGTGATACACACAAGCCTGAAAAGCCTTTTTTACAAAACACAGTTTCCACAAATGTACACACCCATGCATGCGTGTACAATGCCATAAAAATGACCAGATACCAATAACCAACACAGTCTATCAGATAACCAATTCACAGTTTATAAAACAGGTCATTGTAAAAATATATTTAAATCTTAAAAGTCTTTTGGAGAAATACTTACAATGCTTTAAAATAATTTATGGAAGATCACGGAGGAACTGGAAGCACCAAAACAACAACTGTCACAGTGCAAAAACACTGTGACCGAAATTCACAGTGAAATTCAAATTCTCACACGGGTTCAAATGAAAACTTAGAATTGATAGGGTTGGGCCTAAGGAAGGTGGGGAATCTAATGGTGGTGGTGGTTGGCCGTGAATGGCGGCGGAAATGGGTGGTTTACGGC